>JASDQU010681796.1:47206-64426 GCA_032191745.1 Picea mariana | reverse complement strand
AAGTGTTCTTAATCACCATGTTCATTCCTCTTAATTGATGAGTTAAATTGTTATGCATTTTTTTGTAAGTTTTTGAATAAATGGATGCTCTTGTGTGGACATAAAATGGTGTGCATTCAAATCTTTAAATTTCATGTTAGATTCATGAGTTTTTTTATCACAATGAATGCATTTAGTTAATGGAAAAAAAAAAAAAAAATTGATGGGTTAGTAGCATATATGATATAAGGATATCTGAGAAGGAACAAATATTAATTAATCATCCATTTCCATATAAGATGAATGATCTAGAACAAGAACTAGAGTATTTGGTTTATTTTTTAATCCAAACCAATATAAAAAAAATGTGATTGACAATGGAGAATAACTAAAGTGGATAAGAAAATAAACACTTGGTGGATTAGATGGTTGTGTAGGAGAGGTCATTTGGTTTTAGTAAAGTAGTTTTGGAAGAAATTTTAGTCTATTGGATATCACTTCCCTGGTGTTATTGGATAAATCTGTAAATGCAAACATAAACTAATCTCCCTAGATCCACCTGGATCTAGAAGAAAACAAGATAGGACATGACGCTTCCCCTAAGTTATAATCATTGATCTAAGTGTCAAAGAAGGAATTGATGACTTACCTTTGAGATCGCTTCCCTATATCTTTGTTGTTCCTACCTCGCTTTGGTGCTCTTGTGAAACCAGATCTGTAATGAAACAAACCAACCAAAGTGAAAGGAAATATGATATATTCAATGAAATTTTAGACATTTGATCAAGGAGTCATGTAATAAAATGAGAATAATTTTATGGGAAAGAAACATGCCACTGTATTATATTGAATAAAAGTGGAAGATACAACCAAAATTCCTTGATGTCGCAAGTTCCATTTTAGTGGTCCTTCATTCCAACACACACATATATTAATTCCGTAGTTGTCATGAAGGTAATCTTTAAAATCTTGATGGGTGAATGCGTACCTCAAGCATCAACTAAAATAGTATTCTTCACACAATCTCCAGCCTATTCTTCGAGAAATCCTTTGCTCAAATTTACTTAACTATGCTTAACCTTTTCCATGAGAAGCCCATTATTATATATGAGAAGCTGAAGTGGTTAAAGGGATGAGGATGATCCCACCAAATCAGAGAAGTCAGTAGGATCGTAACCATACGGACACCACCTAACATTCCATAAGATTCCCCTTCTAGAAACTTCTTTAACCTCTTTCCTCTTTTGGCTTTCAAACACCACCACACCCTGCCTATATAGAAACCTACAGAAATCCCGCAGACTAGCTATAGAGCATCCTGTGTAAATATTTGATTTCCACACAGTACACTATGGGTAGCCTACGACGTCCTTGTAAAACGTAGTCTTGCAGAGGAGGAAAACAATAACTTTTCTTAGGCAAAAGATGATTTTAAGGGCCTAATTACATGCTTGTAAATTCATCATCAGGGTGACCAAAATAATGTGTAACAGAATGCCCCCCAAAGTATGATGTCAAAACTGGTGACGATCGAAATACTTTGTAAAATCTATGTGTGTGTCGGGAAAAAAGAACGCACCAATCGAGAACCTACAAACAAACAAGCATCTGTACAATATGATACCACATCTGAAGTAGGCATTCCCATGTTCAAACTACAAATGATTTAACTCATAAGTGTAATTCATGGCCACCAATAATACACTATGGATCCATGTCATAAAAAATGTTACATAGCCACCAAGAATACACTGTGGATCTATGTACAAGAAAACTTCAGATGTAACCATAGCCACAGGACATACAAAGTGGATCTATGTGTCAACACAAATCATCAATATTCCATTGCAACCTCGACCATGAATGATGAGATCCAGGGTCTTCAAATTATCATCCGTAAATACGAATCTATCTATGTGATTACAGGTGTCGAAGTTGAACATGGTCAAAAACCGCTTGATTAGAGATCATTAATGAAAACCGTTAACAAGTTCAAGGGAAATCACCATTGATGTTAATGAATCCCAAGGTACTAGAGTACAATCCAACAAATGTGAATGAATGAGATGAGGTCGAACATTCGATGGAATGTTTTGATCAGGGACCAATGATGTCAATCCACTTTCAAGAGCGAAGAAACTTGCCATTAGGGAATGCAGGCTCTAAGGTACTAAATTATTTCTAAGTCTCATCCCTGGATAATGAGTTGAAGTCGATAGGAAGAGACTCGTCATAGGAGGGCCTTGATGTATCCCCCATCAATGAGATGAAATAAGTAACAGATTTAGGACAGAGTGAATCATGAATATGATTTGAAACTGACACAGGGAAGGCCGACATGGTAGGAATTAACAATTACAGATGGTCGACTCAAGAGAGGGTTTATTCATACTTCTCTTGAACATATGGATGACATGATGATAGTCTTGGAAGCATTGAATCAAAGACGACGCAAGATGTAAACTTCTAGAAAGTTAGATGAAAGACAAATGGATTTCCCAATCCAGATTCAAATGATGAAGGGGGTGTCATGTTCAAGAGAGAATAGTACTGCCACTAACACAGGTATAGATACACATCTCTTTCCCAAATTCCCCCACACCATTTCTGGCAAGTACCTATTTATTTTTACGCAATCTTGAGGAGGATAACATATGCTTGTTGATATAAGCTCATCGTTCAGACGAGTCCCTCATAGTATTTTTAATGAACCCTAAAAAGGAGTGGTTCGGTCCTATGTGGGTCTTTCAATGCTTGTTTAACGAGTCCAAAGATAGAAAAATCGAGGGTTTTTCAGGTTTATAGAGTCTAAAAAACACTTAAAGAGAACTCTCTCAGTTCCTTTTTCATAAAATAGTTCGACAATATCGAAAAAGTGATAAACTATTGCCCATCAAATGTTTTATTCAAATACTTTTATGAGCGTGAATAGAACAAGGTCGCTCGACAATCTTTTCATTTTTTGTGGAGTGTGAAAAGATATTAAATGATACTCCATACGTGTCGCTTTTCGTGTTACAAAGACGAGTACAAAAGGACGAAAAAAGTATACTCGATTGCGTTCTCATAAATTTTCAATCACGAGAACGAAGGAAGAGTGAACTCGAGGTTTTATTAAAAAACCCTAAAAAGTATCGATATGTGTAACGAAGAGAAAACAAATTACGAAACAAAGATCCATTGTTAAATAGGACTCTAGTATTCTTCCTACAAGAAACAAGACACTCACGAGACTATTAGTTTTGAGGGTTTATAACCAAACACATTTATATAATATAAAATATTATGAAAAAGGGTAAAAAATGAAATAAATAAGAGTAAGAGTTCTTTTTTACCATTTCATTTGTATTTGGTCAAGAACTTGTCTAAAAACCCCCTTTTCACCCCTTACTTCGATGGTCTATTGCGACAAGTATAGGCGATCAATCGGTGAATAGTTTCCATGAAAACAATAAGTTCTTCATCTTTTTCCTTTTCAATGGCTTAAAATTTGTTTTTGGTGGTCAAAAAATGATTTTTTGGCCGATTTTTGGGCCGATAGGTATGCGCTGGAGCCACCGCAGGTGGCCAATATCGCGACTTGCGGAAATCAAGTATTTCCACAGGTTCCCAATGGATTGCCTGTAGAAATATCGCATTGTAACTGAAGCTCAGTTGTGGCAGCCAAAAACCAAAAAAGAAAAGAAAGCATTGAACCAAAAAGAATTCCAAAAAAGCTGGATAAGGGTGCTAATTGTCTTCTCTTACTTCCATGCAGGTGTTTGATTGCAAAAATGTTGGAATGGAGAGAACGTGAGCATGAAGATGATGACTCTATGGATTTGAATGATCCAGGAACCATTGATGCTCTTCGGCAATGTGGCCTATTGAAAGTTTTCAAGATCCAGGGCATGAGAGCCCAACGAAGACTATTAGAGTACCTGGTCCATATGTGGGACACAAAACAACAAGTATTTCACATGGGTGTTCATGTCCTTTCCTTGAACATTGGGGATATTTACTTTTTGATGGGGCTATCCCATTATGGGGCACATGCGACTCTGATAGGGGGTCAAGGTGGTGGCTTTCCAATGAGCGAGTATATCCATCGGCACTGTGAACCAGATGCCTAAAGGCGCAAAGGTAAAGTGGCTATCCGAGGTGTGAGATATTTGACTCTCAAAACCATCCTCTTTACCATTGCACAGATGGTAGGAAGCACGTCTCCGCACATGGTGCTCTAGAGTTATTTTCAATATGCCATTGAATGTTTGGAACCTCAAGTATTCAATTGGTGTGAAGGTGTGCTCCGCAGTATGAAGACACAACTCACTAAAAGCAAGAGAGGAGATCTAAAGTAGTTTGATTATGGATCCATTTTGGTATCTTTCTTCTTAGAAAGAGTCCCTCATTTGTGGCTACAGGTAGAGTGGAGAATACTAGCCCCATGAGACCCAAGAATGAAATGGTGGTGTGACCTTATGGCTCGACATGTAGCGGGCCCTGTTATCAAGTACAATGATGCATTTTTTGACTGGTTAAGGCCCCAAATCTTAATGATTGATGATTATGCGTATGCCAACTTGGAATTTCGGGGTGATCCCAACTTGGCTCTTCATGAGGGATTTTAGTGGGGATATCTAGGTAAGAAAGACATTTTGTTCTTTATAGTGTTTTGTGGTTTTTTAGGATATTAGATGTTTTTTTTGTTTTCGATCTAAAGAATAATCAGAGAATATTAAATATGCAGATGTAGGGCCACATCGACCTCTAGGCACATCTCTGATTCAGAGGTGAGGAGAGGCAAGTGTGGTAGAAGGGTGGGATGTCGACGACTATGAGGTGATGGAGTAGAACTTATAAGGCTTGACGGTAGGCATTCCCGATATGTAGATCAAGGAGGTCCTAAGGCATTATCAGTGCCATACTGTAGGCGTGTCTGACTCAGTTAGTCAATTACTTCGCATGGTAGCATAGGTGGTAGTGTGCTATCATGAGCGGAATCCATGATGTTATTTCGAGCGACATCTGTGATGCTATTTTGTAGGAGACATGGGCTCTATATTTTGATATTTTGGTCCTTGGATGGAAAAAACTTTTTGTAAAAAATTTTCATTATGTATATACATGGGGCTTCTACCGACTTACTTTGCTTTTATATACAATGTGTAATGTGTAATTGGATTTATAAATGTCTCAAATGTCAGTCTAACACATAATTAGATAGAACATTAGTTAATGTATTTAGACATCTAGGAATGTGTCGATATTCAATATAATCAAAATAACATTCCAAGATGTGAATTCATAGATATACCCGTAACAAAGTAAGACTTTAGATAGTGTAGACATTAGAGAACTACTAGCTGTGAATCAATTCATACAATGAAGTGACGAATCCAAAGTGAGATAGCATTGGTCAATAATTCAATGACTGCACTATATTCTATGATATTATTGGTTGCACGACCAAGGAAAGCACCTTGTAAACTGATAAGTTCATTGGTGGGTGCATAGATTTCCCAAGCAATAGAAGCTAGGTTCTGAGTATTATGGCTAGCACCATCGGTGAAGCCAATATAGGGTAGAGAAGATGTCGACATCTGGAAACCAAGCATAATGCAAGATAAGTAGTTGGGGGTCGAAACCAAATAATGAAAAACACACAAAAATAAGACAGAAGAGTATGGTACAGTAAAAGTGCAAGCACTCATGCCGAGACAGTCTAAGCATAATACTTCTTCAAGTAAAGCCTATTTCTGGGTTCACTCAAAGGAATGCCATCATAATCTACTAACTCGTAAGCTCCCTTCTCTAATACTCGTTTGAATATATATGGACCACACCACATAGCTTCGAATTTTCTAGATCCTAGTAGATCACGATCTTGTTCATAGAGGAGAACCAGATCTCCCTCAGATAAAATGCGTGGCTTGCCATTCTTGTCATATTGGGATTTTACGCGTTTCTTCTGGGTTTCAATAACTAGGGTGGCATCACGATGCATCTCATCTAATTGAATAAGATACAACAGATGTTCCTCTTCAACAAAGGTGTTCAGGAGAAGTTTGACGAATAGCTTCAAAGATGGTATTTCACATTCAATCGAGAGAATGACTTCAATTCTGTAGACTAGTTGAAAGGGGGTAAACCTCGTAGCAGACTTCACAGATGTCCAATAGGCCCATAATGCAGAAAACAACATCGTGTGCCAGGTGGTCTTATGGATTCCTATTATCCAACGAAGCATAGTGATAAGAATTTGATTTATTGCTTCAACTTGGTCGTTGGCCTGTGGATAGTAGGGGGTTGAGTTTTCATGCCAAAGACCCAACTTGTCGGTAAATTCAGACATCATAAATTTTCAAAAATGGCTATCGTGATCAGTAACGATAGCCTATGGGATCGTGAATCGAGTAATAATATGATTAAATATGAAAAGGGCTGAAAATTTCCCAGTATTTTCAAAAGTAGGCATCGCCTCGGCCCATTTTGTGAAATAATCCACGGCTACGATAATGTATCCATGCCCCCTAGTTGATAGAGAGTTACATGTCATGAAATCGATTCCCCATTTTGCGAAAGGTCCGATGGAACCTATAGGGTGTAAGGGAGTGGGATGGGATCTTATTTTATTATTGTACATTTGGAAAGCATGGCATTTTTGGACGGAGGTAATACAATATTTAAATAAAGAAGGCCAAAAATACCCTGCTCGTAAGATCTTTTGGGCAGTAGCATACCCAGACATGTGACCACCACATGCTCTAGAGTGGAAGTCATTCAAAGCTTTCTTAGCTTCATCATAGGTGAGACATCGTCTAAAAACGGTGTCAACCCCATGATAATAAAGAGTGTCACCGAGGATAATGTAGTGATGGGCTTAGTAACGTATGCGACGATGGTCACTGCTAGACAAATCAGGTCGGAAAGTCTGAGTTTGGACATAGATAATGATATCCCCATACCAAAGGTCATTATAACTGATCAGAAAAAGGGATTCATCGGGTAAAGAATCCTCTTCTACATTCTCCGACTCAGTGCAGGGAAGGTCACATATCAGTTTGACAAACACCAAGGATTTCTTAGACTTAGCGTGTTCGAATTCTAAGTCAAACTCTTGGAGAATTATTATCCATTTGGAGTATTTGCCCCCTAGAAATTGGCGTGTAAGAATGTGCTACATGGGGTTGCAATCGAAAATTACAGTGGTCTTGCGTAATAGGATATAGCGACAGAAACGTTGGATAGCTTGAACAACTGCCAAGGCCAGTTTTTCAACATGTAAGTATTTGGCTTCAGTAGTCATGAGACTCTGACTCAAATAATAAATGACATGTTTTTCATGTGAATCATCTTCTTGGACGAGTACCATGGTGATGGTTGAGTCCGAAGTAGCTAGATAAAGGAAGTAATATCGACTATAATTGGGTGGTAAAATTAATGAGGTATGGGTTAAAGTTAGTTTCAAAGCTTCGAAATCTTTGTTGGCAGTGGAATCCCATACGAACTCAAAACCTTTCTTTAGTAGTCAAGTAAATCCGAGCATTAATTGAACATAGTTTGGGATGAAACGACATAAAAAGTTTTCCCTCCCTTGCAAACTTTGAAGCTGGAGAAGTGAAGAAGGAGGAGGGAGATTGAGGATCACCTTGACCTTCAAAGGATCGACCCTGATCCCCTGGAGTGACACAATAAAACCTAGAAGTCGTCTAGAATCCACACAGAAGACATATTTGTGTGGGTTTAATTGTATACGATAGAATCGACAATGAAGGAAAATGGCTCGGAGATGTGTTGGATGTTCACTACGATGCATGGAATGTGTCGATAGGTCATCTAGATATGGATGTACAATATGCTTAATATCATGAAAAGCATAAAACATGGCACGTTGAAAAGTCACACCAACATTCTTTAAACCGAAGGGTAGTTTCCGGTAGGCAAAGGTGCCCCAAGGACAAATAAAGGCGGTTTTGTGTTGATCTGCGGGCAAGATGTTGATTTGATTATAGCCGTAGAAACTGTCCATTAAAGAGAAGATTTCACTCCTAGCGCAATCGTTGATGATCTGGTCAACGAAGGGGGTGGGAAATTTTTCCTTGGGACAAGCTTGATTTATATCCCTATAATCGATGCAAACATGGATCATACCTTGTTTCTTGTTAACCGAAATGAGATTGGATACCCAATCAGTTAAAGCCACAGGATAAATAAATCTAGGATTAAGAATTTTTTTGACTTCAAGCTTAATAGCAGTTGCTTTATGGGGGTGGACTAGACAATGTCCCTGTTGGATGGGTCTAACGCCTGGGTATGTCTTAACTTCATGGAAAACAATATCAAGGTCAATACCTGACATTTCTTCATAGCTCCAAGCAAAGATGTCACAAAATGCTTGGAAACGTGACTTATAAGAAACAACCTCATCAATAGAGCATGAAGCTCCGATGTGAACATTTTCAAAAACTACAGGTTTAATGGATATGTCGAGGGGGATGGTGGGTGAAATATTACTTAAGTTCCCTTCATACAACACATCATGCGATGACTTGGGAACAAAGGAAATGAGAGCAGTGGTCGATAGAGTCGATATCCGTTGGTAACTCTCGATGGTGTGTTGCTCGAGGAAGAGAATGGAATGTTGATGTCCATCATCCCAAGGGGTGTCTTCCATTGACATAACTGACATAATCATCTCATCTGTGGGAATAACAACGTGGAACGGGTCAAGAGATGAATCACCGAGAGAGGGGGTGAAAGGGGTTGTTGATTGAATGGCTTGATAGGTGGATTCAATTGGACTTAAAGGCATTTGGTTGTCATAGTGAGGATAATCACCAGGTTCGGGTTTTACCCATGGGTCGGAAGATGGATGAGTTTGGCGAACCGAGGTGGAAATCATGTTGATCGAGGAAACCAAAGGAGATGGAACATCGGGAGGTGGGATCGGGAATGTGCCCATCAGAGTGGAATCTTTAAGTAGTCCCACACCAACGTTCTCATACCCAGGAGGTGTCTTCACGATAAAAGGTATGTTTCTAGTACGAGTGTCAGAGTTGAAAAATGCTAGCTAGTCGACAGTGATGACATTTCCCTGATGTGGAAAATATAAAACGTGAAAAAGGGTAGACACAATGGCGTGCATCACATCAATCCATCTACAGGAAAGTAAGAGGTTATAATAGAGAGGTGCATCAAAGACCTCAACTTCAATGTTGATCAATTTTCCTTCCAACGTAATAGACAACGAAGGAAGTACACTGTAGGGTTTAAATCCAGAGCCATTAAAGGATTTTAGGTTGTTATGTGATTCAGTAAGATTAGGAGAGTCGATGGATTTCCAATAGGCAATAGAAATTATACACGTGGAGGCACCCTCATCAATACAAGTCCTACAAATGTTCTTTTCGAAGACAAGAACTTGTATTTGGAATGCTAGTTGAGGGGGGAGTCTCGGAATATGATCTTAGAGGTCAAAAATTATCAAATTTGTATCCGTAGGATCAATTCCATCGATAGCCTTTATCAGTGCCTTCCAATCAACAAGGAAACTTTGGAGGACTTCAAGAGCCGACATCGTAGAAGGTGCTTGCGCCAAATATTCTACAATACTGTAGTTCTAAGTAGCACGTGCATGAGGGTTGAAGGACGACTTTTGAACAACACCCTTTGGGGGAGGGAGAAGAACAATATTGAGAATCGGTTGTTCGAGATGAAGAGGATCATTGGGAGGTGAAGTTGAAGGAGGTTTTTGAACCAATGAAGGTGGTATATCATCAAGCTTCTCTTTTGAGGAAGAATAATCTTTGGCTCGAGTGGTCAGTGTAACGTCGTTCTTTCTGGAATCACTAGTACACATGAGTACATAAGAAGTAGTGGAGGGAGAGGGTTGGTCATGGATGACCAGTTGGGCCTATTGTTGAGAAGGGAAAGGTTGAGACAAAATGATAGGTGTGGGAGGTTTCACAGTCCCTTGGAGGAACTTGGTAACCTCATCCTATCTTGGACAATATTTCATATAGTTATTGTCACCACAGATAAGGCAATGGTATCATGGTTTTCACTTATCCTTATCAACAACAGGTTGGGTTTTGGCTTTCTCAGACTGTGGGTTATTTTTATCCTCCTTATTCTTACCCTTCCCTTTTTTAGACTTATTCTTTTCGGCAGGGGTAGATTGAACAGAGTTAACCTCAGAGGTTTTGCTGGTGGGAAGAGTACGAGACAGAGCATTTTGAACATTAGAAGAATTAGACTTGGGGTTGGTGGGAGAGGCTTGTGTGTTTTGAGGTTGAGAATGGAAAGTGCCAATCACACCATGAGCCACATGAGAAGTAGCAAGGGTAGTTGAAGGGGGAGGTGCATCAGGGAGTAAGTCGTAAAGAGTACCCATTTGTGAGTAAACGAGGTCAAGGTACTGAGTGCGACTGATAGCCTATTCTTCAGGGACATCTCCACCCATGGAAATATCATGAGAGATCTCATTCATGAATGATTTCGTGAACCACTCTGCCAATAACTGATTGGGAAGATCGAGTTTGATCAAACGTCGTCTTCGTCTCCACTCATGAATGTGATCAGAGAATTGAGTGGCCTTAGTTTGTTTGAAGGAACTCAGGATCTCAATTCTTGTTTCATAATGGATAGGTAATTGGTAGTGTGTAAGGAAAGCCATGGATAGGGTATTAAAGTTAGTGAAGAAACCTCATGGTAGTTCTATATACCAATTTGAAGCTGAACCCATGAGAGTTTGTTGGAAGAGTCGTAACTGAATGGAATCATCCATCAAAGAGTTGGATGAACACCAAAGGTTGAAAGTCATGACATGGTTGTTCGGGTCCTCTCCTAGTTTACCGTCAAATTTTGGAATGTCGGACGGGAATTTGGCCAGAATAATGGGCCAGTGGAGAGAATGTAGGATAGGATCATTAAGGATTCTAGACAAATAAGGTAGATCCAAAGTGGCTAAAAAAGGTAATTGTCTATTCACCAGAGGATACTAGTGACTTTGGGGAGGGAGTCCCGTCGGTATACCAGTAGGACCATAAGCAGTTTGTATGTGAGGTGAAGGTCCTAACAGATTCAGATATGTGTGCGGAGGAATGTATCCCATAGGATTGTACTGGTTGGGGATGGTCCCTTGGGGAGGGACACTAGGTTGAACATTCAAACTCTAAATGGGATTAGAAGAACCGAGGTATGAATAGCCCAAACTAGGGGGTATAAAAGAGCTAACTTGAGGTTTTTTCCCCGCAGACGATTGTGGATTTCCTTGAATAAGAATATTCCAATACTAGGCTAGTGATCCGGGGATGTTATGTCCATATTGTGAATTATATCCTCCGAGTAGGGGTTGTCCTCCAGGTGAGGATGATGCCCCAATTTGTATTTGACCTCCAAATTGATTTTTCCCCCCTGGGTTATACTGTCCCCCAATATTAATCTGATAACTAGAAGTGAATAACGGATTAGAAATTCCAAAGTTAGTAGAGCCATTGGGTCTGAATCCTCCTATAAAAGGTGTATAAGACCCTCCATAGAGGAACTGTGATGGTGTTGGAATAGAACCGGAAGCAGCATTATAACTAGGAGGAGTAAAGACTCCAAAAGCTTTGGATGGAACTTGGGTAGGAATGGGGATAGAATCATTCAAGGCATTATACCCAAGAGGGAGTGATGAGATTTGTCTAGAAGAACATGGTGTACCAATAGGAGGTTGGCTAGCCGTCATGTTCTTGGTGGGGATAATCGTAGTGTTTGGGACCATTGTGGAATGGGCCTGCTGAAGAGGGATAGTTGAGTTAGTACCATCTTCTAAACCAACGAAGAAATAACAAGTTGTAATGTTAAAGTGATCTAAAGGTATCGTAAATGTAGTATACGTTTCGAGTGGTTTAGAAATGACAGGTATCTCAGCTTCTGCCCCTAAGTCGGGAGGGTTTTGTCTAGAAGTCGGATTTCAAGAGATGTCAGTGGTCCAAAGAGGATCCTCGTTTTCAAGGCTAGCAAGGATTCTAGTTGGTATTCCATAAGTCTCAACAACAAGTTCTTCGGATGAGTTTAGTTATATAATACATATCTCATATGCAGGAGGTAAGCAGAAAGCATCCAAAGAATCAGAAACGATTTGAAAACTTTCTAAAGAATCAGTTCTCTCCGCTTGTGAAGGTATGTGGTCCTGAATCTCACTCTGTTGAGGAGATTCCTCAGGTGGATTAGGGATAAAGGGTTGGGAAACTTCCAGATCTTCTAGAGGTAGTCCTTGCATCCTACATGAACGACATGGAGGGTCGATGTTGGCCGAACCAAAAATTTTACGAAAAAAATCTATGGCCAACTATGTAAACAAACAACACATGCTAGTAGAATCTAGGAATCAATACCAAGCAAACAAAACCTTATTATTCTAAAGTCACTATTTGGTGATGAAATCCAATGTCGCAAATTCAAGACAAGAAGGGGCTAAGCTAGGGTGTAAAAGTTACGTTGATGACCTTCTTAACGGACTTACACCCTAGTGCAAGCTCCCACACATAATCATGGGTATACCCTCCAAGGAGCCTGAATGAGTCTGGCCAACATCAATTTCAGGTACCAGGAATACTTCCCCCTCCACAGTCACCTCGTGAAAGACCCTAAGAATATAGGCAACTAAGGATACCAAAAAACAACAATGATTCCTGGGGAGACAGTTGACAGTCCAATCCATGCACAAGGGTAGGGTATCTAGCCTGAAATAAACTTGAGAGGCTTCCACTCATCATTGTGGGTATACCTTCAAGCGACCCCCATAATACACGCAATCTACACCAAGATCAACAAAGCAAGGTAAGTAACTCTGTCAATATCAATGCGACCTCATGTTTAACCCTTGTGTGAGAAGGGCTTCCCATGACAAAATGTTGCAAATGGAATTTTACACTCCCTATCACAAGATGCTATTGTCTGTTTTGTTCTTTGGAGAGTGTGTCTCACTACCTATTCCAAATCTCTAGCCTATTTAATGTTGGTGTAAAAGAGCCCTAGAAAAAAAAATTACTAGTTAAGTTTTAGATTTTCACAATATTTTTAAAGGTTGTTGTTACTCAAGAGGGAGACGTGAATGAAATTGATGTTGTGTAAGACCTTGACCCAACAAAAATTCATATAGAAATGAATGATGAAATTTTTTGTTCAATGAATTATATCTACAACAGGGAGAAGGTGTTTCCGGAATAATGAAAACTATGAAATATACTTCCTTTTTCTTTAAATGAACACAATTTAAAACAACCAATAAACAATGAAGTTCTTCAATGTTCTCTTCTCTTAAATGAAATAAATTTTCTTATGTATGATTATTCAAAAGAATGGATAACTTCGAATTCTTCCTTTCTAAGACCAGACCAAGGGCATGGCAGAGAAAAGACAAGAAATCCAAGAAAATTTATACCTTCAACAAGCACCCAAATCGAACTTTCAATGAAGATAAAAATAAAAAATGACGATAAAGTATTTCCTCATTTGCAAATGAAGAAACAACTTCTCAATCATCAAGCAATTCAAAATACGTAATCAATCCAAAAGTTCAAATCCAATCCAATATTTTTAATCGAACAAGCACTCAGATACAGGCTCCGAGATTATACCCTTGTTGTTTTAAAAATAAAAAATGAAAACTAGATAATGGCTAAGAGAGGTGTTCGATATCCAAAAACCAATCAACAACGTTTTAACCATAAGAAAATAGTCAAGCACTGGCTAGAAAATTTCCCCCCAGCTGACTAAAGTAAAAACTGGGCATCAACAGAGGCAAAAATCCCACTCAAAAATTTCACAGACATCGTCGTAGGCTAGCAGCACATAACAGTGAAAAAATCTAGAGTTTCCGTAGGCTAGAAGCAGACAGGGTGCGGAAATAAATCACTGAATAAAATAGCTAGGGTGTGGAAATCAAGGGTTTCCATAGGCTAGGTATAGGGTGCAGTACAGACACATCTGAAAATCAAGGAAATTTGAGAAAAAGGTAAAAAATCTCTGTGAACTTTCAAACTCAGAGGGTCTGAATGGATCTCCCATAGACTCGAGAGTAAATTCAGATAAGAAAGAGTAGGTGTAAACAAAAGGCCAACAAAAAAACACAATCAAGTCGTTTCCCCAATGGAGTCGCCAATTTTGTTATTTGATAAATCGGTAAATGTGGACATAAACTAATCTCCCTAGATCCACCTGGATCTAGAACAAAACAGGACATGACATGATGCTTCCCCTAAGTTATAATCATTGATCTAAGTGTCAAATAAGGAATTGATTACTTATATTTGAGATCGCTTCCCTATATCTTTGCTGTTCCTACTTCGCTCTGGTGCTCTTGTGAAACCAGATCCACAATGACACAAACCAACCAAAGTGAAAGCAACTATGATAGATTCAATGAAAACTTAGACATGTGATCAAAGAGTCATGTAATAAAATGAGAATAATTTTATGGGAAAGAAGCATGCCACTAAATTATATTTAATAAAAGTGTAAGATACAACCAAAATGCCTTGATGTCGCAAGTTCCCTTTTAGTGGTCCTTCGTTCCATCACACACATATATTCATTCTGGAGTTTGCATGAAGGTGATCTTCAAAATCTTGATGGGTGAATGAAGACCTCAAGCATCAATTGAAATAGTATTCTTCACACAATCTCCATCCTATTCTTCTAGCAATCCTTTGCTCAACTTTCCTTAACTGTGCTTAACCTTTTCCATGAGAAGCCCATTATTATATAGGAGAAGCTGAAGTGGTTAAAGGGATGAGTATGATCCCACCAGATCAGAGAAGTCAGTAGGATCATAACCATATAGACGCAACCTCACATTCTAGAAGATTCCCCTTCTAGAAACATCTTGAACCTCTTTCCTCTTTTGGCTTTCAAACTCCACCGCACCCTGCCTAGATATAAGCCTGCGGAAATCCCACAGGCCAACTATAGAGCAGCCTGTGGAAATATTTTATTTCCGCACTGTACACTATGGGTAGCCTGTGACTTCCTTCTAAAAAGTAGTCTTTCAGAGGAGGAAGTAAGCCACTTTTCTCAGGAAAAAGATGATTTTTGAGGGCTTGATTACATGCTTGTAAATTCATGATCAGGGTGACCAAAATAATGTGTAACACCTCAGTCCCAAATATTTTTTTGGAAATCATTACAAAACTTTAAAGTAACTTTATATGGTCTGCAGACTAGGAAATAAAAGGAATGGTGTTGGCCTCTTGGAAAAAAATGTGATTACAAAAATCCATTGGAGGATGGGACCTCAAAAATCCCTTTCTCTTTTCAAAGGATTTTGCTACAAAAATGTATGGAGGATAATTCAAAAAACATGATTGTTGGTTCAAGTAGTAAGAGCTAAGTATATATCCCCTAATATAGTGGAGGCTTGGATTAGAAATACCATTAGACATAAAAACAATGACTTATTAATCTAGAATTTTGTTACCTATGCTTTCCATTTTATTGGCAGTTGGTTGATTTGGAAAGATGGAAATGCGGATAAAGTGAAAATTAGTCTTGACCTCTAGGTAGGGAGAAAAGGTATGCACACAATTTCCTTTCAGATGAATCAGGATTTAAGGAATAAATGTTTCTTTTGTTGGATTACTGAGAGGGGGGGTGAATCCGTAATAATGTAATTATAATCCTTTTTCTTCAAAAAATCCAAGTGTTATATCAATGTAGAATTATTATCCAATAATGGGCAATAAGCAATGAACAATCACACACATACATAATACACTAGTGTTTTACGTGGAAACCCAAATCGGGAGAAAACCACAAAATGATTTTTCATATATGTCTTGAAGAATTACATCCATTGGAAGCACCAACTTCCTTTATTTTCTAGCTGCAACTCGAAGGAGGCTCCAACCTCCTAGTTTCTCAGGCTACAACCTGACGGATGCTCCAACTCCCCAATTCTCTGGCTACAACCAGAAGGAGGCTACAACCCCTTATGTTCTCTGTCTACAACCGAAAGGTGGCTACAACCACCTGTCCTTGCCCCATCCAATCGCCTTGAAGTAGAAGTAGAATGATGGAACCACTATCACACTATCATTGTGAGATATACCACTGTAAACGTGTACCACTAAACCTTAACCATGCATCAACCATGCATCAACCTGTACCTCAACCTGTAATCAACCTGTACCATAAACAAATACATCAACCATGCACCAACCTATACCATAAACAAGTGCATCAACCATGCACCAACCTGTAACAAACAATTTGTAATCAACCTGTACCATAAACAAGTGAAACCAACCATGTACCAAGTATGTACAAATCATGTTTCAACTACTCATAAACTATGAATCATCAATATGTGCCAACATCATCAACTATACACCTCATGTATGTGCCAACTCATCAACTACTTGTCTCAACCATGTACTGAACTTGTACCTCAACCAAAATCCCTCATCAATTTCATCATCTAAATATGATCTAAAACTCTGTAATAGACTTGGTTTATATGATCACATACCTGTAAACCTTCCTTAACTTTAAACAACAAGAGACCTGGTTTTGGATTAGTCAACAACCCTAACTTGAAATAATCATAACTTTGTACTTGTAATGAATAAAGATATAAAAGTGACACATAATGTTATTCAGTGTGTTTTATGCAATTCCTTCAGGTTTCACTACTTGGAACCTCTCATAAAAGTAGTTATAGCAAAAATGGCATACCTTGCTGAATTATGGCTTATTCTAGAGAGAGACCTTGTAGAGCGTTACCCATCCTAATATTTGTTGAATCGATATGAAATTTTTACACGGAATACTAAATACTATACTCTAACCAACATATTTTGTATTACTGAATTTGGATCTGTTATGAAGAAGTTATGACGTTTTTACCTGAAACACCTGTTTTTGACTAGTTTCAGGACTAGCCACAAACCCTATTTTCTATGGAGTGTAACTCTAAAAATACAACGAACCACAAGATGAATTTGTTACCAAATATACTTGGATATGTTTCATCAATGGCATATCAATTTCACGGTCTGAATCATTCTAGATTATTTTTTTTTTGCGAAAATGGTGAGATGACCTGTAAATAACATACCTTAGAAATAATCATCAAAAGAATTTATCCTTCCTTGAATTCTGACATTCTTTTCTTCACCCTCCCTCAGAAATTAGGCTTAGATATCCTTTTGTTACCTCATACACCTATAGATATTCAATATGCTCAAGTGTGTCTAAAATGATAGAGCCTTG
>JASDQU010681794.1:46795-61043 GCA_032191745.1 Picea mariana | reverse complement strand
CTGACTTCTTAGGGTTGAGAGATATGCCATACTTGTGGTATCGTTCTAGAACAGTCATAAGGTGAGACAAGCAATCTTTCTTGTTTTTGGAGAAAACGGTAACGTCATCATGATATACCACTACTGATTGATTTATGAGGCCACAAAAATCAATTTCCATTGCTCTCTGAAAAGTGACCTCGACATTTATGAGTCCGAAAGGCATCTTCCTGTAGGCATAAGTGCCCCATGGGGTACGAAAAGTGGTTTTTAGCTGGTCTATCGAAGACATGAGGACCTGATTGTATCCTATAAAACCATCTAACAATGATAGTATTTTAGAACCAGATACCTACTGAAGAATTTGTTCCATTGGAGGAACAAGATAATTGTCTTTACCAGACGCTTGGTTCAAGTTTTGAAAATTGACACAAAGTCAAACTTCACTTCTTTTCTTCCTTATAGGAACTAGATTAGACACCCATTGTGTGTTTCTCAATTTAAAAATTATCTTTGCATTTAGTAATTTATTTAGTTCTTTCTTGACAGTTGGTTCTAATTTGGGGTGCATCTTTCTTAATTTTTTTTTAAAAGACTGAGTTTTTGGTTTCATGGGGATGACATGTTGTATTATATTAGGATCGAATGTTTTCAGATCATCATATGTCCAGGCAAAAACATCCTTGAATTCTTTAAACAATTTTATAAAGGTAGATTGCTCCTGTTCGGAGCATCCCATTCCCAAATTGATATTTTGTGGATTATATTTAGTCCCTATATTTATCATTTCATAAGTAAAGGAAGAACTGTTCATTTTACAATTGATTGACCCTCTAAATTTATCATGTAAATCATAAAACTTTTCTTGTCTTACAATGGATTTGGGAATAGAGTTTACCAGATCAGACGTCAATTCAGCAGATCTAAGATCTGATATTACCTTGAAGTTGCAGAGGTTTTCATCATGAGTGCCTTCATCGATAACTGCACCTTGGAAAGTGTCCTCCATATGCAAGAAGTTGATGATCTGCTGGTCATTTTACAACACTCTCCAAGTGGTGATGTTGTCCAGGATCAATGGCCTAAACAATAATTCAATCGAAAATGCATTCGAAGAGAGACCTTCTGCGGGAAAAAGTTTAGAAGCAACATTAGCCAATAAATCAACTCTTTAATTACTTGGTCTAGGAATGGAATTGATGTTGAACGCTGAAAATTTTTGTATCAAACTCCATACCTCCATTTGGTAACTTCTAAGATGTGGTGACAAGCAATGTATGGATTTTATTACCTACCTGACCACGATTTCTTAATCACCGAACACCATTAAATTTCTTACGTCCAAATCCAAATATTTCTTAAGCCCTTGTAGGAGTGCTTCATATTCGACAGTATTATTAGTGCATTCAAACTCTAATCGACAAGCAATGAAAGTCTTATTAGCTTCAGGGTCGATGAGTACACATCCTACACTGGCTCCTTCTTTAGATTTGGATCCGTCAAAGTACAATGACTAGATTTGATCTGTGTCAACAATGTTTGACACACTCAGCAGAGATGATGACTGAGTGCAGGTCATAAGTTTTGATTGTTGCTCAGGATCTGTGAAGGGGGAAATTTTGGTCATGAAGTTACCGAAGAAAGTGTTCATTCTTTTCATTTCGAATGAATTAGTGGATGCAGTGAAAGGTTAATTCATATCATTCAGATATGTCACAATATGCTTGAGATAGCGTTCACGGTTTATACTAATTTTATTTGGTTGTTCATTTTCCAAGAACCACAAATGAGACTAGTCTGTGGCAAAGTAATCATGCAGCTGCTCGGACCAGTCACTACTTAAAAACAAACCATAGATTTCCAAGATGTCAATAAAAATGATGTCAATAATTTGGTAAACCTTAGGATTAGAAGATAGCCTAACTAGAATATTCTTAAGTTCGTCAATTACCTTAACGTTTGTCCGATCGAGCTGAATGATTTTGAGACTAGAAGGTTGAACTTCTGCATTAATTTTTTGGCAAACAGATAAAGGCATCACATTTCATGATGTGCCAGAATCCACCATGCAATTATGTACATTTCTATTGAAAATTTCAAAAATTAATAAGAAAGGCGGGACATTTTTATGAGTGTTAACAATAGAATTCTGTTGATTTTTTGTCGTTGACCCTAAATTTTTTTTATCTACATTTGATACAGTTTTTTTAGTTAGTTGCCTTTTATCCAGAAGTTCAAATGTTGTTTTAGTGTGGATATTTTTGGTTGTTTTAGAACTGCTTTCTGCAGTCTTCTTGCTGCTAGGATCATTGTTCTTACTGTTTTCTACGATATTTTGAAGCATTTTCTACAAAATAAGAGGAAATTTCAAAAGATTGTAAACATAAATATTAGCTCTCAATTTTTTTAGATCTTCAATCAAGTCATATTCTAAGACTGAGGCTGTTGAACTCTATTTTATTTCTATTTGTTTCGACTGTTTTGGAGGCACATTATTGCTCATTTCAGAAAAGGGTTCGCTCTGTGTTTTGCTTCTCGTGTTGTAAGGGTGGACAATTTCAAAGTTTGCTTGAAATATACTGTTAGAAAATTTTTCGAAGATATTGGGAGATGAGTCCTCTTCTTCAGCTACTTCTTCCTCAACTTTGTCTTTTAAACTTTCAGGACAAACAAAATCGTCATGTTCTTCAAGAATGGTTTGCAAAGTGTACTGCAAGATTTCGAAATTGAGACCTTCAATGGTCTGGTTTGGCCGATTGGGAGGAAAATGTTTTCTGAAAGGAGGTTTAAAACTTCCTTTTCTCAAGGATGCCTCCTCGGCTGATCTCTTCAAGTCAATGACTTGATTTGATAGTTTTTGAAAATATTTCTGCAAGCTTTCTAGGTCTAAAGTTTCCAGTTGACCTTTGACTTGGGGAGGCCTCATAAGGATTTCTATTTTTTTTTAAGAAGATGAATTCGTTTCAGCTTCATTATTGAGATTGTATTTCAAGCTTAATATATCCTTTTCAATTTGGATGGCTTCTTCGAAGGCTTCCAACAATGTATATTTTTTAGACCTTTTAACCCAAATTTCTATATTATTATGTAGAGCTTTGGTGTAACATGCATCAATTAGACTCTCAGCAGGCATTGAATCTGCAAGAATTTGATTCTTTAACATAAGGAATCTTTGGTTAAAATCTTTTTCTTTCTCCTTAGGGTTCATTTTTAAGCTAGAGAGTTCCATAACCAAGACTTTAGGGGTTTTATCATCTCCAAATTTCTCTAAGAAACAGGTTTCAAATTTGTCCCAAGAGACAATGGTCTGGGGTTGTTGGGAGAAATAAAATGCGGAGGGATTGCCCTCAAAAGTATAAGGAAAGAGTCTTTATACTATGTCTTCATGCTCAACATAAACTTCTTTATGGCCAACATAAACTTCTTTATGTGATCTTCGACAGATTTCTTAGAATTCAGATCGAATTTAGGTAACCATTTCTATGGGTGCTTTGGAAATGGGTGTTGAGGTCCAGGTACAACCACGATATCTTGATCGAGCCAGGATCTGGTGGTATTTTTTTGGTTTTCCATGGGTGTAGGTGGTGTCGAAGGGTGAGATGGTTCAGACAAGGATCTCCCTTCATCATATGGCTCTCCTCTCGAAAAGGATGGATATGACCCAAGTGGGGAAGGCATGATATCAGATCCTCCAACTATAAGAGTAGGGGTTTCTATAGGATCTGTAGTATTATCTCCCACAAGATTTAAAAACAGACGAGTGCCTTCAAGTTGTTATCGGATATCCGAGAAATCTAAAGGTTGATTGAGAGGCCTACTAGGTTGTTTGATACGGGCCAAAGCACCGTGTGTCCTTATAAGTGAATGACGAACAATTTCTTGTACGTCGGCCCCTTGAGGGGTTGGTGTTACTGGTTCAATGACAAACTCAATATTATTGTTTTAGATAGTTGTTGTTTCAGAAGTAACGTTGTTGTCTAAGAAACTACATGTTACTACAAGGGAGAAAGTGTGTGGGGGAGGAGACTTATGACTTCCACATGCCATCAATTGTAATCAGGCCCTCCTTCTAGTACCATTTTTTGACAACAAAAATTGACTAACTATCAAATGGAAGAACAAGTCTGGTCTAGAGTTGTCTAGTAACCCAAGTTCTTTGGTGTAACTTGTTCTGATGGGTTTAATGGCTCCGTCAGCCAATCTAAAATCCTAAAATAATTAACTAATACTCAAAAATATATTAAATATATACATACCCTGATATAACTATTGTAAATGTGTTTATGTAGAAAAGAAAAACATAAAAATCTCACTTATGAACAACATTTACAGATTTGCAAGTTTTACTAGAAACTTACGAAATTAAGGTGAAAATAATTTTTTTTGAGAAGCAGATAAAGAAAGCACATTTAAATATTTTTTGTTTTCTTTCTATAAATCTAATGAAAAATGAATTAATTAAACTATGAAACACAAATGTACAGATAGACAAAGCCGATCTACACTTTCTGGTTCCGCTAATATATAAACAACATAAAATGGAAACAAAGCAACTAACCTGATATTAGTTTGTCTGATGTGTCTGTGCCTCTGTATGAATCAAGAACATCAATATGCCATGCCTATGAGATAAATATGAAATAGACTTATACTGAAACTGTTTTGAATAAATTCACAGAATGTATTGGCAGCCAGGATTTTAGAAGCGGAATAGAGAACACATGTTAATTCTGTGATATTATGATCATAAATAATTACAATAAGATAAATCTAAGTGTAATACATTCACTTCATTGTTCAACTTAAACATCAAATAGAAATTCATATATTCAAATCGAAAAGATGATCACACTGTGAATATCTTGAACAATAAATTATGAATGATTATCTGTAACGTGAATATCTTGAAATATAATATATCATTGAGTCTAAATCTACAAGACATATTAATGCATCAATATTAAATAAAACGAGACATTAATGAAACACCATTAACAAAGGACTAAAGAAAAAATGTTGTATGTTGTTCCATTAATTCTTTGGATATCATTCGTCCATCTTTGATTCCAAGCCAAGATTCCTCTCATTTACAAAATAGAGAGTATTTAAAGATTTTTTTGAAATACAAACTTCCTATCTCCTAAGATAGGATCAGTTATCATAACATCAAAACATTACAAATATGGAGGGCCTACAACCACTCATGATCAAACTATATCTTCAAAAATTTATGAAAGTTTTTTCCTATTTACAAACTAAACAAAAAGAGATACTAATCAACTAGATCAAACATGTTCCATCCCATAATATCAGCATCAGATATACCATATCCTAAAAAATGAAATAGGAACAAGTTAAACAATTTATTAATAACTAATTACTAAATTTTATATAAAAATGACTTGGCTACAAAATCTCTCGATTCTGTAGCAAGTCTTATATTGGTAAAAGAAATCTGAGTTTAACCGATTTGATTTTAAAAAAAATGACATGACTGTAATAAGAGGGAAAAGACCATTTTACTATTTAAACCAATGACTAACATGGATCAAGATAACTCAGAATTGATTACGGCCTTTACACTATCTGCATTCTTTATCACGATGTTGCATTCCTTCTTAAGATGCTTGGCTTGTTTTTGTTCATTTGTTTTGAGTTAATGATTTTCTTTTATGAGTAATTCATTATGGTTGGTGAGAGTTTTAATTATTTCTTGTATAATGGGGATGTCATTATAGTATCGTTCAATCCAATGCAAGAAGACCTCGCAATGCACAAAAGGAGTGATATGTTAGTGGAGCATATAGTTGGGTGTAAGAACATCAACACTACCTGTTGTTGACCCTTGACCAATTTTATTACCAGTAAACCCCTTTCTATCCTCGAGACATGGAGGGAGATTGTTAACATAGTCGTATGGATGATTAGGATCCATCTTATGATAATTTGGATCTTCTTCTGCGAGAAAATCCTCAATTTCGATATTTTAATCCTCATTGATATTGATCATATCAATCGAGCTCAAATGAGGCTTAAATCGATTACGTGGACTTCTCAAAATGAGTCGACCAACCCTTTTATTTTAGAACCCTAACATTGCTTTCTTCTTTTTTTACTGTTTACGAGGGTTTTTGCTATCAAAATTATGGCCAACAATTAATTCATGCTTAGGGGTTTCATTTAACTCAGAACCAACATCCCATTGCCCATATAAAAACTGATCGAGTATTGCCTCGTCATGAGGGTTTTTCCTCAAAATTCTGGTTCGTTACTTGAGAAATCAAAATGTTTATCTATCATAGGCTTATCCAACATAGGGGTTTCTATAGGAATCACTGTAGAAAAATCGTTTCGGGCTAAGAACTGATCCCAATCATCACCCAGGGATGTTAAACAATGAACCAACAATATTTTAATTAGGCCATGGTGAAAGAGGCTAGAGTCGAGGCTTTGTTTCTTGTATCTTTTTGACATCTTTTACAGAATCCTTAGTAAATAAAATGGAACATTCAAATGGAAACCTATAAAGTGCATAAGAAACCACACTAGATAAAGAAAAACTATGCCATAACGACGTTTACAGGTTATAAATTGTTTAAGAATTGATAAGAGAGCATGCCATCTAACCTTAAGAAGAGAAACAAGAATAACTTTCTCACAACAATCAATCTTTCTGGAAGTCATGAAAAGACTCTAGGGAACTTCTTCGATTTTCGAGTTCTTAAACCACTTCTGACTGGAGGATGGGAGCCCTGTGGCTTCGTTGATAAACCCTTCAGTCACCTCCAATTGAATGTCTCCAAATTTCTCCCTATACCCATAAAATGTTTGGGAGAATTCCTTAGCTGCGTGAAGGTTATACCCATCAAATCTCTTAATGAAAGTATCCCAGCCTTGGGATTTCAAATCTTCGACCACATCATCATGAGACAACAACGCTTGAGGGCCATTCGGCTCTATTCGAACAACAAGAGCCATTAAGAGAATGACCAGGATGTAATAGGGTTAACCTAAGATAGCTATGGGTTTATATGGAAAGAGAAGGGGAAACAAAACTGAGTGAATAGAATAGAAATAAACCAAACAAAACCCCTGCACAATCATAGTATAAACACCAAGGTTTCTGGCATGAAGTTTGAGTGATTCTGGTAATGAAAGCCTCAGGTACAGAGAATAAAACAGACCCTTGACTCATAATGAAAGGCCTATCAATTCATTGTACCATCCAAATATCAAGTACATGATACAATTCTAGTGAATTTAATTTTCATGTCTAGCCATGACTATAGTCGATTTACAAAGGATTCAAATAAATAAGTTTACAATTCAAATGCAACTCAACATAGGTATTATATCGACATTCGATAAACTCAAAAGGAAAATCATTCAGGAATGAATTATGAAGTAGATGTAAGCATAATGATCTTTTAGAAACATGCTTTGAATAGGGATATAATACGAAACCAAGCTCTCATGTTTTGTTCATTCTTTCAGTCATTAATCAAACATGGAACAAAACAAGAAAAGCAAATACAATTATTCAAAAACTATTGTAATCCAGTAATAATCCCCAAATGATAACATTTATAGGATGAGGTGAAGGCGGCTACAGGAAGTGTCATTTTGTCATTCAAATATCAAAAACATGTACAACTTCCAACAAACTCCCCATTTGTAAAGTTAGAGATGTGGCTTGAGTAGCTTACATAATTATGGTTGTGTGAAAGAATTGAATGTTGGCAATGTGACCAATGGGATGACCAATTAAATCACTTGGTGTATGCATATGTGGGGATAGTGAAGAAGGAATATTACACAACTCATGTGGGAAGAGAGATGTACCTGCAAGTGGTTGTGTCATAGTACCATGGGTCACGAATTGTTCTAGTAAAGATAAAGCACTAGCAAGGTCTGTTCTCTTGCAAGGTCAACTACAAGAGTTGTGGATAGAGGAGGTGAAACTCCTAATCCCTCTGGAAAACCAAATGTTAATTGGTTCATGCCAAAATATTACCTAGTGGATGAACTAGAAAATAAACGGTAAGAAGAATTAGCATCAAGAATATCGTGGATGGTTGTTCAACAAGTGGTGGGATGAGTGGATCAGTATAAAGGGGATTTGCGTAAGATAAAAGGCCTTCCAGGAGGGATATGAATGATTTTTCTTCATTTTGGACACTTCCAGGAGATACACTCCCAGTTTCATAAGTTATTTCTTTGACCATTCCTTCATTAGAACGGTCATCTTGAGGTTCCTAAACATCAAGATCCAAACCTTGCATTTTGTGCGATTTTCAAAGCCCTTGATTGACCATGGTGAAAGTAAAATAACAATACTTATGGACAAATATGAGCTCCAAAAGAGAACACCCCTAAAAAACACCCACAAGTAATAAACCAAACAAACAATAGATAAAAGGATCTTTTGAAGACAAGATGTTAATCCACCAACAAAGATATGAGAAGCAGTTACCCTAACCTCCACATAACATCCCCTCTTGGTGGAAGTAACCCTCGCTTCATGGGATCACCCTCCAAGGGCACTGAAAGTATGATAGGACATCTGCCTCAAGTACCATGGGAATCCCCCCACAATCACATTTGTATATACCTAGTAAACTTCACTAGAGTTACGAACTTGGATTCATACTTAAGGGGAGTATAGTCGATAATCAAGACCAAGCGTATGGGTAGGATATCAAATTATGAAATTCTTCAAGAGAATTGAAGACAAGTGGATTGGTATTATTCTTGAGTACCCCAAATGAATTCGTGATTCACAAAGAACTACAACCAAATGAAACTAATATTTTATCAAGAAAAATCCCCAATATAAGCTATTTCCACTATGATTGGTCAAGCTTTGGAGGGGAAATATCCCCTTCTCTTATGCATACGATCTCATTTTTATCCCCTTTGTTAGAGGGGGTTCCAAACTATGCCTATAAAATAGTTGGATTTTTCACTCTTTAGTGTTCTACAATATTGTTTAGTAGTCTTGGACAATTTACTCACTTATCCTAGTCCAAATAATCTAACCCTATTCTATTGTTGGTGTCCTATAAACCAAAAACATTCTATTTGATTTTATTAGCACGATGGTTGATTTTAATGGATTTTGTTACTTAGAAAGGTCAAGGGAGATGAAACTAACGATGTGTGAGACTCGACTCTAAGAGAATGCAAAAAGAATGAAATACAAATGTTTATTTTCAGTGAATTCTATTTATGAGAAGGAAAATAGTTCTTTTCTTTTTAACAATCACTCAATATGATGCAACTTTTCAAAATGATGCCAAACTATCAAAAAAATGATTCAAAAATCCTAAATAAAATGAAAGAATAGTTATTTCCAAACATGTACCAAAAGAAGATTCCTAAGAATGCAAAAAATTNAGCAAAAAATTATGTTTGTTCGGTTGCAGATGCAATGAAATCTCTTCAAATGAAATTTTTTTATGATTCCTTACTTTCAATCAGGATCAAAGAAATCAATGTTTGACACAAAGGAACATAAATAAAAAAGAAACCAAACAAAGAGGACTCAAAAGTTTTATGAGGACTAAAAGAATTCAAGTGTGAAAAACTTGTTCAATCAAGGACTCAAAATTGTAAAAAAGAAAGGAAATCATTGTTTGAAAACATTGAAAAATTAGAAACAAGAATCAAAGATAAATTCCAAGTTGCAATTCCAAATCAATGAAGAATAATTCAAAACGTTTTTTGAAATTAGGATAACATAAGTTCAAAAATATTCGTGATGAGGATCAAGTCCACTGGTAAGATAGAATTTGACCAAAGGATCAGGTTAGCACAATGAATTCATGCTCATTCCCTAATTTTGAAGGACATGCAAGCTCAAGGGAGGAAAGAAAAGTTGGGGATCACAATTATTATAATCAAACAAATTCATAACCAAGTTCATAGGACCCTAAAGAAAAGATCTGAGTAACAAATATAGACGAATAAAGGCAAAATGAGCTCAACACTAGCCCATGAATGAGATCAATGGTCCTGTAATGAGGCATATAGGGTGTTGAACTAGGCTTAATGCTCCCTAGAACAATGGAAGGGAGCATTTATAATGGTTTCCAGTGTTGTGTGGGCCATTATGGGGGAGCATTGATGCCTGGAAGTGTTTGAAAAACACAAATAAATTCCCAGACTCAATAGAGATCAGTCAATGACTCTGTAAACTTCCTAATGAAGACGAGGGAGGAATTCAAAGACAAGCATCATTAATATTAAACGATAAACAATATTCAAAGGGATAAAAACCTAGTAATAATTATCTCTAGTGGAGTCACCAATTTTTTTTTGTGGTGAATTCCCCCTATAGATAAGTGAAATCTCCCATGGATCGGGTTTACTTCAGTGCAAGAAAGAAGAAAACAAATGGGAACTAATTTCATTTTAAACCTACTTCAACAATCAAATCAGAGGAACAAGGTGAGTAACTTATCTCTATACGATGGTTTTCCTTATTGCTCTATTTTTTGTCCTTCTTGACCAAACTCCTAGGCATGACAGAGATCGTGCAAAGAGTACAAAGAAAACACCTTCCTACACACTAGATTGTTATATAAATATAGATCTATCTATGATGACTTTACAACAATAGAAATACATGTGATCAATGGAACAACATATGAAGGGAATAGGCCAAGTTTTATTAATGGATAAACATGGTGAAGTACTTACAAACCATTGTTGATATTGTAGTAGCCCCTCCAAAATCTCCAGTCCATACCTTGCTTAAATGTATTAAGATCAGAGTGATGATGCTTCAATGGATTCCTCCTCACAAGATTATAGGTTTGACACTCTAAAATGATTTCTCCCTTTTTACCTTTTAGTGGCCTCATTATATGGGATTTGGGAGGCTTAACTACCATGAATGATTTTAGGAAATGGTTGATAATTTAGCTCCTTAAGTTAGGAATTGTTTACCCAACTCACAACTCAACTCATGACTCATATCCTCGACCAAAATCACATAATATCATCTTGGAGCTAAATGTTATAGAAATATTTTCATCACCCTATGTAATCTTGCACACAGGGCCTTATTCCATTTCCCTATGTAGAGTTATATTTCCTGTTGATAGATTATCGAGACAAAAATTAATATTTTTTCACATATATGCATCTTGCACACTATACAACATGCATATATGCAGGCTTCTCCACTACAGCCCACATACATCAGGATTTGCGCTAGAAAATGAAAATGAAATGTTGGGTTTCCATGTCACGATAGGAGATATCTGATCCTTGGCCTTCCATATACTAGAAACGTTCTGACTGGACCCTTCAGTTCCATTTTGAAGGCTATAAATGGGCCAATTCCAAGCTATGGAAAGAGGAGAAGAATTCAACTTTGAGAGAAAAGTTACTCTCGAGAAATGATTACTTCATATTGAGTCTACATCCCTTTGTCATTTAAGTCTAAACACAGTGTTCAACCCCCAATCTCTTTCATTATTGATGGAGAACCCCATTGTCTCCCTTCTATGAGATTGCCTTTGGTGGAGGATTGAAGTGGTGTAGGCCCAAATGGAAGGAAATTAGTTTCTCAGTTCCCAACCATGCCGACACGAAAGTCTGTAATATTTTCTCTTCTATTGATCATTTGTTAATAGAAATACTCATTTCCCATCAAATTGATATCGTTAAAATATATGAGTTATTATCCTTAGGTGTATTTGTTATGTTTATTATTCGATTATGTTATCTAATGTGATAACCTTTTATATTATCACCATATTCTTTCTTTGCTTGTTTGTTGAAAACTAGTTGCATGTATATAGCTTTGGGTTCAATTTCTCAATGATGGACTTCAATGAACATCTGGACGAGGTAGGCCTCTTTCTTATCTCACTTGCATATTGGTTTATATAGCATATGTTGCATATTGGTTTATATAGCATATGTATGGGATAGAGTTGATTTCTGCAGTCATTTATGTATGTTTTGGTTTACCCTAGACATATAGAGAATTTCCTCGTAACAGAATTGGATACCATACTAGGGATTGAATTTTCTTTCTTAGGGTCTGGAGTACTTTTCTCCTTAGATTGCTCTTGTTTCTATTATGGTTCTTGTCGTATCATGGCTTGACAGTTCATGTTCACTCTAGGTCTGATTTTTAATCCTTCCTCCCTTGCTTGGGCTTGTTTTGAAGCATATACGTTCTTTTTTCCTTGATAGTCACATATATACGATGGTTGTCTCATTGCAAGATGCGTATATATGCTTTATTTTCTTGAACAGTCACATACATCAGTTTTCCTTTCTTGTTTGCTAGGTCTGGTGGTTGTTGGGTGGGATTTGATGATTGTTGAGTCTTCTTAGGTCTCTGTAGTGCCAGTTATGTGCTTGTGGGATGATAAGAAACCCTCTTTTGGTTGAATTTCTGGGCAAAGTCTTTCTCACCATTTTTTCCTTTTCTATTGTCATTTTTTTTATACACTGGGCTGGTTGTTTTGCTTCTTGGTATCCTACTTGAGTTATCTCTTTTTATACACAATAGGGTTATATATCCAGTTGTTTTTCAGTCCATTCATTTTCAGTTTTGTTATATTGAGAATACAAAAAAAATAGGCATTTTGCATTGTTTGGCATTTTTTGTCTTTTGGAGTCTTTTTCATTAGTTTAGTGGATATAGTGAAAGATTGCATTTTACTTCAGAATTGCAGAGTTGAATTTGAAAATTTCATTGGTTTTTAGAAGCATATGATTCATTGAAAGTTAAAATTAGGACTTTGCATTATCTTCATATTTACTTTTCTTGCAGAGTCATAACATCATGAGTTTCACTACAATATCTTTTTGAGTAATCATGGCCATTAAAATTAATGCTATAATTTAAAATTTATTAGTCACGGTTTTATTTTCTAAGGTGCACAAACTAGCCTAGGATTTAGTTCCTTGGAATAGGATTTTGTGAGTAAACTTCTCCAAGGCAATTAAATCAACATATGTGTATGAGTCAGGGAGTGGAGAAATCCATTGTATAATTGGTAATATTAGGAGGCTCCACTCACACTGAAGTTAATTGCTAGGTCACGTGAATTTGGTTGAAGGGATAGCCCCTCGATAAATTCCTAGCATCAGAGATATTTCTGGGGATCTATTTGTATCTGGGGATCTTGCTAGTGCCTTTACCTCCGTGAGAGGTGGTACTTTCAAGGTTTCGGGCTTTGCTACCCTTCCCATACGGTAGACCTGACTTATGACTGCTCGCATGTGCATCGATTATATAGTGTTTTATTAGTTTCTTGACTTAGGTGTCTCATAGGTTACTTGCAGGGGTTATTCTATAGGTACCCTGGGTCAGATAAGGGTCAGACAACACAAAACCTTTATGGAGGATTACCTCTCCGAGGGGATCTGACCGACTGGTTGTTGAGCCCACGAGGGCCCTTATAACTGATTTTTTTACCTCTGATCTTTAGCAGGGAGTCTCTGTAAGGACTTAAAATAAAAATTTGATATAAATCATTTCAATTGCACAAATAGATTAATCACCAGAACATATAATTTAATTTCGCAAATAGACTAATCACCATAACATATAAATTTAATTTAGGTAGACATATTAGCTTACAGACAGCCTCATAATACATCATATTCCTTAAATTTCATAAAACAAATTCATAAATTAACATACCTAGGTCTGATGCTAACCCTTCGCTTTCCACTTGCCTAGTTGACCCCTGTTGAACTGTGTAAACACTGCCCAAAACCATGTTCCACCCTGCCAACTAGGACAACTTCCTAGCTCCAAGATATCATATGGATATCCTGGCCCCCGTGCCCAAAACCTCCAGCAAACCGGTGCCTGTACTGATCCAATCTGACTACAGAACTCAACTCTCCTGTGTGCAATCCCAGAGAGACCTTCCCCAAAAATTCTCGTAGAATGGTAATGCCTCCTCCGTAAACCTCCTCCCCTCATATTCCTCCTTCACTACCCTACCTTTCATTTACTTCCTTACCTACCCATTTATTACCTTATCCCCTCATAATTAATATCTTATCCCTTTATATTCAATGTCTTATCCCTTTCCGTGTACGTAAGTTTTTTAACAAATTAACTTATAATTTATTATCCTTATTAATTTAATACCCATGTCAATGAATGCAACATATAATTAATTAATCAAATTGCAACCATTAATTAATCAATAAATATTTAATTAGTATCTTTATACCAATCTTGTTTAATTAATACCATGTTAAGACAATTAATCCCGTAATTAATTTT
>JASDQU010681794.1:12654-44836 GCA_032191745.1 Picea mariana | reverse complement strand
ATTACTCCTTTAGGGGATTGGCTAGGTTAGGATTAGGATTAAGCGTCTAAGCTTGATTTCTTCGCCCATATGAAAAAAAAAACTATTGGTTCCCTTGCCCTGTAGCTACGCTAGCCTTGCACCATACTCGCCAATTCCTATGCTTGCCCTCCTAGTGCATATGTCGCCTCCTCCCTGCCTGTCCTAGTCTAAGTCCTTTTAACTTTTCGCTTATAACTAAATATCCTCCGATGCTCGACTCGAGAGCTTTTCCTTGGCACGTAGTGTTGGTGTTATCGATTGCTGCATTGAGATTTAGCATTGACTTTGACTGGTGGAATGGAGTGGAGGGACTTGGCACTTGGATTGATGAGTTGTGTGTAAGGTCTCACGAGCTTGACGCTTGGATAATCAGAGATTATTCTTCAGGTTAGTACCTTACTATTATTGATAATTAAACTATTTATATGTGAATTTATTTGTAAAAGTGATATGTGTGGCGCATTGGTTTTATTTCTCTTCTTAAGGCGCATCGCTTGGTGGGTGGTCTTGGGTTCAAAACCCATAGACTCCATATCACCCTTCCTTTTGTAATTTAATTATTATTTTTTTTTTTTTATACAATCAATTTAGATTAATTTATTTAATTTTAAATCCCCAATTCGAAATAAAACTTGCTTTATTTAATTTACTTACTAATCACCTAGCTAATCCTTAATTCAATTAACCACTTTAATTAATTAATCTTCCTAATTATTCTCATTTAACTGATTGATTAATTATCACTGGTAAATTTATTTAGATTTAAATACTATTATTATTATATAATTAATTTTTAACCTAAATTAAACATTAATATTTTAATATTTAATATTTAATCAAAATTAAGCATTAAAATTTTTAATATTTAATATTTAATATAAATTAAACATCAATATTTGATATTTAATATTTAACCTAAATTAAACATAAAATAAGGAAAGATTTTTTTTTTTAAATAATAAATGAATTAAAAAAATCTAGAGTCGGGCAGTGGGTCCTCGCATGAGGCCCACGTGCCCCCTCCTTCCCACTTTCTCTTCATACCTAACCCTAAAACCCTACACCTGCCATCTCTCTTTCTCAACCCTAACTCCACGAACCCAACCCTTCCTTAATCCTATCATTCGACCGCCTCTCCATTATGCTCTCTCCCTCGGTAGGCTCGCTCTTCATCTCTTCTTCATCATACCAGCGTTGTTTAACCCATTCATCTCTGAGTTTCGGTGGGTGCATTCTCACCCTAGCTCAGTTATACTCTAGTGCACTGTTTTGGTTGCAGTCACCATGTGGGAAGATCCCTGTGTTGAGGAGCAGTGCTGGTACTGGCTGCTTGTTGTTGTAGTTTCTTGGCGGTGGCACGTTTGTAGTTGTAGTTTCTATGAGTGCTGGAGTCCCAGGGTCAAACCCACAGGCTTCTCCTCTATACACATATATTTATACCTGCGCACGTTTTGGATTCCATTCTTTTTTGTTTTGTAAGCCGCATAGTGCATACAGTTGGAACAAGGTGAAGGAATGCTACCCATGCTCGTGCTTACTCTGATGCTAGAGAACTGTGAACTATGCTGGTGTTCGGGTTATCTATTTATCAGTCTATAGGAGGCTTTCACTGCATCCGGAGAGTCTAAAGTACTATCTGAAGTGAGTGCGTAATTGGAAAACGACTTTGAAAATGAGAACTCATAAGTGTCGGTTAAGCTGACTTCATGAGGGTTGTGTTTCGTAGTAGTAACCAGAAAAGAGGGTGCAACAGTATGTCAGAAGCGAAAACTGAAGGTATCATTTTCGTTTTTTGTTCCGTTTTCCGTTTCTCGTTTCTAGTAACATACTCTTTCTTTCCTTGTGGGTTTATTCCTGCCACTCTTTAGCATGATTAAATACAGTAGTTATAAGTGTGTGCTGAAAATTCTTTAAATCAAAGAAAGAAACACCGTGAACAAGCATTCATACCCAGTTAACACAGTAATTTTTGTGAAAAGAAAAAAATTCTAGTGTCTATTCGTAAAAAGTGATAGTTTTAGAGCTCAAAATAGGTCGTTACCCGCTTGCCACCTACGGCTTTCAAGTTTCTACATCAGAGTCTTTGAATACTCTGTTCCGCTTGCCGTTGTCTCACAATTTTTGGTTTATACAGGCAGATGTTGTAAATACTTTGTTCTGTCTTTCCTGGCCCCTTTTCTTTTCTTCCCGTGCTGCTCCCTTGGCCAGGAAAGTTGTTGGCTAATTGCTTGTTCATTGGTTGTTTGGTGGTTAGGATGACATGGTGCCAATGTAGCATTTTTTTTTCTTTCCTGGTCCTTTTATGAATCAGACCTCCCAATTTTGAAGGCTTTTGGTCCCATAAAAATTCAATTAAGTTGGCAGGCTGCAGTTGCATTCCATTCTAAAACTGCTATTTGGAAACACTACCTCTAGCGCTTGACTACCTTGTGGTTTCATAACTATCATTATAGGTTGCTTACTTGAATTGACTAATCTCTTGGCTTGATTAGATGAAACTAGAGATATATATATATATTTTTACCTTAATAGGCATTGACTAGAAATGTCTTTCCATCTTTAATCTGTCTATATTTATGCAGTATTCTAAGGTCTAGGGCATCATGATCCAAATAAGGGTTGCCAAGCACTACGTCATAGATATCTCATGGGTCTACATCATATTTGATTTCATCATTGACGGCACCGAGATGGTAAATATGAACTTACAATTGCCTTGTGACTTGCAGTTTGTTTTCTTTGTGGAACTATCCCAATGGATAGGGTTATGTATGCTTATGAGTTTTCAATGCCAATTTCCACAGCAATGCCTTCAAGATCAGATTCTTTTTAGATTGTTTTACTTTGGTAAATTTGTTTTTACATTTTCAATATGTATTTCATTTATTTTTATTTTGTATTAAAATTTATGTGTTTGGTTTGAAGGTTAGGCGGAGTTGGAGTTGAAGCTGGGAACTTGGCCCATAGGCCCAGATTTCAAACTAAGACGCTCTGATACCATGTGTAAGGACTTAAAATAAAAATTTGATATAAATCATTTCAATTGCACAAATAGATTAATCACCAGAACATATAATTTAATTTCGCAAATAGACTAATCACCAGAACATATAAATTTATTTGAGCTAAACATATTAGCTTACGGACAGCCTCATAATACATCATATTCCTTAAATTTCATAAAACAAATTCATAAATTAACATACCTGGGTCTTATGCTAACCTTACGCTTTCCATTTGCCTAGTTGACCGTTGTTGAACTGTGTAAACACTGCCCAAAACCTTGTTCCACCCTGCTAACTAGGACAACTTCCTATCTCTAGGATATCATATGGATATCCTGGGCCCCGTGTCCAGAACCTCCAACAAACCGGTGCTTGTACTGATCCAATCCGACTACAGAACTCAACTCTCCTCTGTGCAATCCCAGAGAGACCTTCCCCAAAAATTATCGTAGAATGGTAATGCCTCCTCCGTAAACCTCCTCCCCTCATATTCCTCCTTCACCACCCTCCCTTTCATTTACTTCCTTACCTACCCATTTATTACCTTATCCCCTCATAATTAATATCTTATCCCTTTATATTCAATGTCTTATCCCTTTCCGTGTATGTAAGTTTTTTAACAAATTAACTTATAATTTATTATCCTTATTAATTTAATACCCATGTCAATGAATGTAACATATAATTAATTAATCAATTAATTAATCAAATTGCAACCATTAATTAATCAATAAATATTTAATTAGTATCTTTATACCAATCTTGTTTAATTAATACCATGTTAAGACAATTAATACCCTAATTAATTTTTACTTAGTAAACCTTAAACATTTATTCAAATAGGGTTGTTACAGTCTCAGGCCCCTGTTGCATGAAACATACGTTCTTTAGGGAGGGAGGCCACTGAACCACTTTACCCCGTTTGTATGCATCTTGGCTGTTTGAATTTTGGTGTTCTCTTTGATTACTAGTTGGTCTTAGGATACATTTTTTATATTTAGAGTCTTAAGTCATCGTGGAGTTGGACCAGCCTCCTCGTCGGTCCCGCTACTTGTTATATTTACCACCAAATTTCGAGTATTTTCCTTATAAAAGTCATAGATTTATTAGGCGTGGTACACACACATTCATTATTCAGACTTGTGATTCTACAAGGATGAGTATTGAACCTAGTCTTTAGAATATTGGGAGCCCTTCGACTCCCATACCTACTATACTTAATGGTACCCCTTTGACTCCTACAACCTCCATGGTTGTAGTGTCAGAGGCACCTATCATTACTATGGACCGACCTATACTAAATTCTCAAGCTACCACCTCGAACCCTTTTGGGTCTCTTGGCCACTCACTGGGCTACAATGTTCAGTCCATCCCAATGGATTCTAGTCCCTTTTCTTATGGTATGCCCAAATTTACTTTGTAGTTTTCAAACTCCATCCCAGCTATTGGCCTTAATGCTAGCATTGGTCTTGGGGGAACCCCACCTTCTTACACTCCATTTTCATTTGGTGGATCTCAAATCCCTCAAACAAATCCTAATATGGGAAGCTTTCATGATTTTAACCCTGGGTCCAATCCTCCTACTTCTGGGTGGAATAATCATCTTGACAAACAAGCTTCGGCTCAAGTTCTATCCTACAACCCCACCTCCTCCTTCCCAAAATGAGGTTAAGGAATAGAGCCTCACTCTACTCAGTCTATTTGCACAAATCAACTTACAACCTCTTCCACTAAGCCAACATTAACACTTACAACATATTGTGCACATAGCCCACCACCGCGGCTTCTTACATCACTTAGATACTTACTTATACATATACAAAAATTCCTAAACATGGGTAAACCCATGGGTCGACATTCCATATCCCATTACATAAACCCTAGTAAACCTTTTACTGGGTCCACAAGCCCACAAAATGAGTGAGATCCCACGATCTCAGCTCTGCTTGGGCGCTCAATATTCGACCAGCCTGTCAAAGTCTCAAAGGTGGTCAAACACAACCAATGTTTCCTAAAAACTTGGTCAAGGGACAAAATGCCCCCAATACTCACATGTGACTCGTCCCAAGTCACTCATGTCTGGGCAACGCTTCTTCAAAGGCCTCAATCTTATCTCAAGCTGCCTCGACTTGCTGCTTCTCCAGAACTTGTTGCTCAACAAACTCCTAAATCACTTTCTTTGTAACAGACCCTTCCAGGCATTGTTCCACTGTCACAACCACTTGGTGTAGCTACGAGACTTGTCCTTCAATCTCTTCAAAAATTGTCCAAGCCTCGTCTTGCACCGACTATAGTAGCTTTGTAACTTCCATGACTCTTCTCTTAATGGTAGTAATCTATTGTTAGACTATGTGATTCTCTTGTGATCTCTTCATTCTCTCAACCATAGTGAGTAGCTCCATCTGCACCTACACGATGGATGCATGATGTTGCACCTCCTATAGTTGTGCTTCCAGTTTCCTCAGATCTAGATATTCTATGAGGCATTCATAGTTCTGTGCACTTTGATCACTCAACTGCTTACATTCTGAGGTGAGGGTGCTAATTCTTCCAACTGCTCTCTTAGCATCTTCCTCCCTCTGATCACGCACTTCTTGCAAAGTGCTCAACACTACTTGAATTTATAACTCCATTACCCTTGCTTGAAGTTGTTGAATGGCCTCAACGAGATTCGCTACTTGCATCTCGACTAACTTTGGTTCCTCCTATGCCAAGTCCAACACAGAGCGAAGTGATTTAGCCACCGCTTATTTGACCGTAGTCTACTCTACGAGCAAATATTCTTTTTATTTTTATATCTTTACATTGTCCTCCTTGAACATCGCCTGAATTTCATCTTTCTCCTTCTCGTAGGTGGTTACAAAGGACTGCACAGCTCCCAGTTTCTCTAAGACATCCTCCTTTTCTTGCTTCAAGGCTTATGTAGACTATTTATTTTCTTCTTGGACTCGATGAAGCCAAGCCTTTGTTGCATCTTCTAGTCTTTGTAGTTGGGCAGGCTCATCCCCCAATTATGCAATCTTCGATGAAGAAGGCGCAGTAGGTACTGCGCGTCTCGAATGGATGGCTTGTTGTATATCCTTCAGCTCCTTCTCGATTCTTTCATACAATGTCTCCTGATTCGATCCATATCATTGAAATATATCATCTTAAGAACCCTCCACAGCTGAGATGATTAGATCGACATCATCCTTTGTGAGCGTGGCCTTTATATTGGCCTTAATGGCACACATCTTCTTTCTTTCCAAATATTTCTGTGGGGAAACCTTTTTTTTATTCGATGTTTCTTCCTTGGTAGGGGGGTCCTTCAGCGGTGTAGCTTCACCTTCTTCTTACATTTCTCCGTCAAGCCATCTGGCTTTTCCATTTCCTTGGTATTCACCTCCTCCTTCTGGCGAGCCATATCCATCTTTTGTAGAGGCATTTTCCTCCTTATCAATTTCTTGGACTTCTACTTTTTTCTTCTTTTTCTTTGCACTACTTCGCCCGACATGCTTGACCCGAGTGACCAAGGGGGTTCCTATGATGTCTGCATCAGAGAGATCTGCATCTTCAACTAGTACAAGGAACTCTGTCAACCATTCTTTGGTGATATCCTCCATATCTTCATCAACCAGCTTATAATATAACTATAACTCCTCCTTGGTTTCATCCCTATGCACAATGATATAGATAAAATTTTTATTTGCGTGAAACTTCGCTAGCGGTATGTACTGGTGAAATGTGTTCAGTGTCATGCATGGAAATGAATCAATAACACACTTCAGTTGCTGGTAGTAGGCATGGAACACAGTGTTTGACTGCAACTGCTTCAAAATATCATTTGTATACCATAAGGTGGAGAACGTTGTGGCCAACGATTCTGATGGTTAAACTTCTAGAAATGTCGCTCCTTCCGGCATCTGCAAAGTGACAAATGTGATTAATGCAAGTATCCAAATGAAATGGAATTCATACCCCTAATCTTGCAGTTCACGACATTCTTTCTCGATCTCATTGACGAGGTAGCTCGCCCAATTCATTTGCATACCCTCTATGCACTTCTCAGGGAGTTCCATTACGAACCCAGTAACTTGTGTCGGATGGTTCTTTATGACGATCTTGCCATCTATAAGTTGGCAAGAGAGGCACACTGCTCCATCCTAGATAGAGGCTACCTTGTAGCCTTGCTTTCCCTTTTCTACATCACCATAATCCTCCTTTATGAAATGTTCCAGGGAGAGATCTGAAGTCTTCCCTTAGTAGAACTGTTGAGGGTCCCATCCCCATAGGATCAGTCATGTGATCAGGTGGATCAGCGCCAGATCCATAGTGATGCGCCTATCAATCCATAGATATCCTCCATGGTAACACAACAAGAGGATTTTAACGCAACCATTAACCTCCTGATGTTGGTCAAAGTGAGGAATCTTCATTACATTCAATATCATTGACTATGCGAGCTCCTTAATCCATGGCTGGGAGACTATGTGCGGCTTCTTCCCAGTTGCCTTCATCAAATAACTATGGGGCGCAATCATGGTGTAGTTCTTTCTATCGCCGAGATTAAAGTTGTTGTTCTTCAATGTTGGGATATATCCTAGTTGGGGTCCAACTACATGTATCCCCTTTGGGATGTATGCAGTGATCAACATGTACTCAAAGTCATGTGGGATTATTTCATGGTTAACCACACCAACCAAAGGTGGTATCTAATCTCGCAAGATCGAAGGGATATGATTCGTTTTAGCTATATTGTCATAGTGCTTTCTTCGCTTCTCAGTAGCCCATCTAGAACAACGTCTAGTAGAGGGGGATGCTTGGAGTTCCCCAGTCGATGACACTTGTATTCCTACAGACATAACTCTCTTAGCCACTAGCTCCATAAGAATTTCCTCCATAGACTTGTCTAACGCGCTAGGTTCGCCTAACAGTCACAGTTGTAACCAAATAGATCGGGTAGACGAACGAATAAGTGAGGTAATCCAATGGATGTCAAGGTCTAGAAATCACAGTGCAATATATGATCAATTCTCTATTAGCTTAGATAATCATGGGTGGAAAAAACTGGTCCCAGCATAGTATCCGACAGGTTAAATAAGAAAGCTTTTTAATGGATTCCTCCAATGGGAAAGAATGCATTCATCAATGTGAATCCTTCTGTTATGGTACGGTCTCAATGATCCATTCTGTCATAACTACATTTTCTAGCCATTGTGGGGCGTCATTCTTGTTATCGCATAGTTTGTAGCTAGGTCAAAAGGCTATGAAGTAGAAGGCCAAACTGGCGTAACAGGAACCTATCCCACCCAACGTCACCACGATGGGGAGGTTCTTTCTCTTTAGGGAGGTTAGGCCCAGGGGATACATCCCCGGTAACCTAAAGTTTTGAAGAGGCAAGGTTTAAAAGTCAAAGTAAATTTCCCCCTTCAGAGGTCACCACCAAAACAGATAGTCCCGGCTAAACAACCAATAATGAAGTGTAGGCCCAAAGAAGAACACCTGCCCGGAACAAAGCAACAACAAGCCAATATATATGCAGGCTATGATTAATGGGCTAGTACTTCATAAGACTATCTGATATCAATTTATGAGCAATTATAACAATAAATATTGACGAAGTCAATATTTGTTAATATAGCAATGAAATAATGTCACTTCAGCAATAAATGTCAAGATGATGTAGCAATCAATGTATCCAATCAATCCCTCATTCAATAAATTCTTTAAACACCATCCAATTGCCTAATAAATGAAAGTTGCTGCATCAAGATGAAATAACCAAGGGCGACGTCAGCCTTTTAGGTTTAGCAGTTAGTTAGGGTTTGAATTTAGCAAAGGTTTTGAGAGTTGTTTGATCACTTTCACTTCAATGTTGGAGGCTCAAGATCAGTGCCTAAAGGTTAATGGAGTCAAAAAGGTGAAGGAAGCATAAGTTGAAGGGGGAAAGATTTAAAGGACAAGAGGAAAAGGTTTCAAGGTGATGCTAAAGCAGGGACTTAAATATGGAACCCTAGGGGAGAGAGGTTCACTCCGGTGTTGCTAAAGCAAGGCCTCATGCTCTCTCCTCCATCCCGACAAACAACTAGCTCAATGAAAATAAAAATCAAGACAAGAGAGTTTAAAGAGGGAGAGTGTTTCTAAGGCAAGGATCTTTCATCAAACCCTAAAAGAAAACGGCCCTAGGTGTAAATAACCTAGGCCTGGGACGTCCTCTTCCTCTTGAATTTCAAAGGTACGACTAGCTTAAAGGAAGAAGAAAGAAAGAGTGTAGCTATGGCTAGGCTCTCTTCTTCTTCTTCAATGGCTAAAAGGTTTTTCTATTAGGGGGCATGAGACAATTACCTACTTGTGTGTTTGTCCCCTAGGGTTTTGATTCAACAATATTTACAAATAGATGCAAGAAGTTAAACTACAACCATTCAATCAAGAAGTTTTTCTAAAAAATACTTACAAATCATCAAGAAAATAACCATGCAAACCCTAGTTGTAAACCTTCCTTCAAGAAAAACACCATAAAATGCCATAAATCTCCTTCTTAAACAAGTGGGCCTTCCTCAAATCAGCTAACAACCCCAATAGGTCACAAAAATCATACCTCACTAGGAGAGTGAGTGATGTGTTATTTCAAAATGAGAGTGAAAACCCTCAATATATAGTGTATCAATGACCTTACTTGATTTTAGGTCATAAAAATGGCCGACAAGACCAGAATACTGTTTTTTCATTAAGTTGTCACATTAAAACCCTAACTGAGTTGTAATAAAGGTAAAATCCCCTTCAAGGGAGGCACTAGCCCCTTTTAGGGAATATGAGACATCCAGGAGAAAAACGTTAGCCCCTAGGGGCCTCCCCAACATGCCACACATGCCACTGCTGCCCAGTCTGCCTCCAAGAATGACGATGAAGCTGGATGACATCATGGTAAGGATGGGGATGCTCTGAGCCTCTCAAGGCTAGAGTTCCACTGAAAAAGGGTCATTCCCCCCATGCTGGGCTCTGCCAAAGTGCCTCAGGTGAGACATCCTCTTCTTCTCAGTGAAAAACCTCGGTCAAACACTGTCTTGTCTCTCCCCCTCTGATGGGGTGTCAACAACCATCTAATGGGTTGTTCAACCCCATGGAGGTCTGAACTAATCATCTCCCCATGTGTACCGGTCCAAATGGTACCTGTCCATCGGGCATGGTCCTACACATTAAAAACTATGCCCTCCATGGGCTCATTAGTCACCGGAATCATAGCAATGCCAATCACATGTCATCATTAATATTATCAAACATATGCATAAAAACCCTGATATATCAGTCAATAGCTCAAAGATATTACAAAAAACTACAATACAAGATCGAAGAAAAAGACAAGACATCCTATTGGGCTAGTATCCATAAGAAAAGGGAAGTTTTTAGGAAGGTTTCATCCAAGCCATGTAAATGTGGTGATGTGTCTAGGGGATGTCTAGACATGTGGGTAAAGTGAGAGCCAGGGATGCATAATGTTATCTGTGGGTTCCTTTGTAGAAGACGAACTGTACCTGTCATGGATGCAATTTTTCCAAGCCCTTTCTTGCCTTTATTATTTCCTTTTATTTCCTTTTTTCTTCTTCTTTTTCTTTTTATTCAAGGGCTAACCAGAGGACACTACCATGGCATGGTAACCAGAGCTAACAATGTTACCCACAAGCACTTTCGCAGACATGATAAGGTTGGCTCATGATGAGACCCCCTTTCCCTTAGCCATGAAAGCAAAGGTCACTGCCTTGGCATGGTAACCAGATGGTGGCAATTTCATACTGTTAGGTACCCATGAACCTAATAGGTTGGCTCGTGATGAGACCCCCTATCCTCTTGACTAGGTCTTTTTTTATATTTTTTGGGTCCCTCTTGTTTCGTACTGAGAGGATTTTTATTGCCTTCTTGGGGATCCCTGGGTGAAGCATCTTGAGGTTTCATTTTTAGGCTTTTATCTTTTACCAAATGCTTTTACCTTATGGGCCTTTAGCCCCTTCTTCCCACACGATAAGGTGCAACCCTACAAATAGGTCAATACAATGTCTAGACAAGGGGAATGATATAAATGAGCGGGAGATAAGATGAAAAAGTGGTGGTATGATGGGAGCAGATGATGGCTCTTCAGAAATCCCCGGTGGCAAACCAAAACCTATATGTACAAGCTTGCTAGGGCACCCTGTCAATCTCCCCAAACATGGTCAAGTGGGCTAATGTAAGATCCAAGCAGTTGTCAGAGATAAAAGGAATGAAATTCATATATCTAAAGGTTATAATGATCAAAAGTGGCACATACCATGGTACCTGGACCAATTACCTCATGGAGCAAGACCCTTTTCTGATACAAGACCAAGCCGATGGTGATGGATGTTGTCTCTACTCACAAGATGAATCTGATGAAAGAAGATAAGGATGGGCCCTCCATGACCATGCTCAGGTCAATCCTTCTCTCGGTACTCCATGTTTAGGACTTGTGGGCCTCGAGACATGATCTCCTAGTTATTCCTAGAAATCGAGGATAACATCTGACTCCAAATCGGGGACATGTGCTCACTGTAGAGTGTATGAGAACCTTAGCATATTTGCAATAACCTGCAGACCTGCTCAAACTTGATAGAGGCATCAGTAACAAAAATCGGGTGGTAATGCCACTCTAGCATATATAGACATACATATATATATAAACTGAAATAAAAAAAATCAAGATGCAAATGTGAAAGCAAACTAACATGAAATGCAAATAGTATAATACACAAAGAATGCCTACTTATGTGTACTTACCTATGATGTCAGGTATCTGGTGGGTAGTATTGCTTGATATGCAAAGCGTTTACTAGCAGCTTCAGGACTTCTCCCTCCATGGTCTCTAAGTTGAAAGAGTTCATACCTGCACAACTCATGATTTTATAAGGACCTCCCCACAAACTATCGAACTTCTTGCACATACTAGGTTTTTCCCTTCTCTTATCCCATAGTACCACGAGATCTCCTTTGGTGAAGTTTATTTCCTTTGCTTTATGGTGAAAGGTGTTCTTTATCTTTTCTTGGTTTCTTTCCATTTGACCAAAGGCACTCCTTCTTGTCTCATCTAGCTCCATTAGTTGATTGATTCTTCTTTGGATTTCTTCTGCATCTGTAGTGTATTGTTGAGCGAAACAAAGGATAGGAATTTGGAGGTTCACAGGAAGTTTTACTTCTAGTCCATATACCAACTCAAAAGGACTTTTTCCTGTGGAAGTTTTTGTTGTTATTCGGTCTGCCCATACTACATACTTTATTTTACTATCCCAAGACTTCTTATTTTCACCCACAACCTTCTTCAAATTATTCATGAGGTTTTTGTTGGTTGATTATGATAACTCGTTCCCTTGTGGGTAATAGTTGGAGGAATGGGATAGGACAATGCCATATTTGAAACAAAATTCTACTAGAGTGTATGAGTTGAAATCTTTGGCATTGTCTGTAGTGATCTTGGAAGGGACATCGAACCTAGTTATGATTCGGTCTTCCATAAAATTCATGACTACTTCTTCGGTGGCCTTCTTTGTAGGGATAGATTCAACCCATCTGTTGAAATAGTCTATGGTTGTTAGGATCCATCGGTAACCATTACTTGAATTTTCCTTAAATTCCCTAACAAAGTCCAAACCCCATTGCTGAAAAGTTGCCTCTATCACCACAGGTTTCAGGGGTTGTGCTGAGAGTTTTGGTTTACCAGAGAAGTAATGGCAAGGCTGGGAAGATCGGACATGCTGGTGAGTATCAGAAAAAAAGTGTTGGCCAATAATACCCGGCCCTCAGGATATTGTGGGCAGTAGTACGAGCTGCAAAGTGTCCACCACAGTATCCATAATGCAATTCTTCTAGCAGCTTCTTTGCCTCTTCCTCATTCACACATCTAAGTATAACCCCGTTAGGATTTCTCCACCGAAGTCCATCTTCAGTCAAGCAATATTTCATAGCCTTTAATCTTAAAGCCCTTATTTTGTAGTCTATCAGATGATCAAGGCAAGACAAGTTATTTAGATAGTAGATGATATCGGAGTACCACTTATCATGCTCTAACTCATTGATCATTACGTTTATTTGCTCACTCTCACCCATTTGTATGGCTTCTTGGTTTCTCTTGATCAACATCTGGGCTAGACCTTGTCCCTTTATTATTTTGGTGGGTTTTATTTCCACATCATACTCCTGGATCTTGGAAACCCATTTTCCTCTAGTATGCATGCAATCTTGTTGCGATAAGACATCCTTCACAGTTGGGTACGGGACATAAGCGTTGATTTTATTATAACCGACGTAGTTCCTAAAGTGTTTGAGGGACTTGAACAAGGCATAGGATTATTTCTCAGTGATGGATTAATTTATCTTTGAATCTCTTAGGACCTTTCTCATAAAGGCTATGGGGTGTTCATAATCATAAACATCCTTTTGCATAAGAACACCTACAATAGTATCCTGGGATGCAAACTAGAATATTATGAATTCCCGTGAGAAATCAGGGTTGACATGTTAAGGTCCTAACCTACACATAGGTATATCAATGTATTCGGATGTAATAAAGGTCAATATTAATAAGACCTTTCAATAAAATAGAATAAGGTGGATGTAAGAAGACCTAATAGAAGCTTCCGCTTCTGGAAGGATCTTCTTCTAGATGCTTCTTTTTAGTATAAATAGGAGTCGAGGGTATGAGAACCCTAGTTTGGATATTATTGTAATAGAGTGTTGCTCGACTGGAGGTTGCCCCCTCGAAAAGGCCTGTGAACATTGCTATCTGATTCAAAGTGCTATTTATGTTGCTACTTCATATATCATTTCTATGTATTGTGAAGATTATGCTGGATATTTTACTGTTATTCTGTCATTTCTAGCATTTCGTTTCTATTCTGCATATTTTATATATCTAGTATCTTGCAGATTGTTGTCTATGAAAACTTCCATCTAAGTGCTCTATGAGACCTTTATGAAGGATAATACCCAAATTACTTACAACATCTACGACGACCACATTTATCAAGAAGGGAGCGCTAGGGCAGGATTCAAAGGCCACCTCTAGGTTGTTAATGATTCCTTTTCCAAAGTCACCTCTGGTATTTGTTTGTGAGAGGCTCAGGCCTAATTGATACATAACCTCTTCCATAATTATGTTGGTTGTGGCATTTGGGTGTAGGAGACAATTGCGGAGGAGGGAGTCCTTGACTTGGAGAGTGACATAGAAAGGTGTGAACTCACTATTTTTGGAGAATGGGTGTCCTACTTTGTGGATAAAAAGAGGGAAATCTTCCGGAGGGTTCTTCTCAACAGTTTCAGGTAGGAAAATTTCAATCTCATTCTTAGGAGGCCATTTTTCCAAAGGAAGTTCTTGGGAATGGATAATTCTCTCATGGGAAAGGCTCCATTTTCTTTTAGTGGGAGCAAGTTTGACTTGGAGGATTCTTCGAGGCTCAGGTTCCATGACAAGATTATTACCAGGATCCCATAGATCATCATCTCATGAAAGGTCTACCTGACGAATGTAGTCTTCAAACTCAAGATTTTTCTCAATCTGAAAGGCTAAGTCTTGTGCTTCCTCTAAAGTTACAGGTGATCGGTGCTTGAGGGTGAACTGTAAGACTCCCTCCAAGGAGAACAAGTAATGGTCAAGGATAGCTTGTTCTGAGCCTACCTTTGATCAGACCTTTTTGAGGAGAAGGTTGAACCTATCACTGAAATCGCTAACACTTTCACAGGATCCTTTGCAAATGCTAAGGTATTGGGAAAAGGAATCTTGTGAATGTTCACTATTGCACCACCATATTCTAAAGGCCTTTTGTATTTCTTCAGGGATTTTTATGCTTCCCTTTGGGCAGCCATCAATCCAAACTTTAGCATCCTCTACAAGGGATCTTGCAAAAATTCTCATAAAGACATCAGGTTATTCCTGACCAACTAAATGAAATTCAAAACTATCACAGAACTGGGCCCAATGTGAGTTACCAGGGACAGCTTTTCCTGAGAAAAGTGGTAGCCAAGAACTCACATCCTTGGGTAAGTCATGCAACCCTCATTCAATAAATTCTTTAAACACCATCCAATTGCCTAATAAATGAAATTTGTTGCGTCAAGATGAAATAACCAAGGGTGACATCAGCCTTTTAGGGTTAGTAGTTAGTTAGGGTTTCAATTTAGAAATGGTTTTGAGAGTTTTTTTATCACTTTCACTTCAACATTGGAGGCTCAAGATCATTGCCTAAGGGTTAATGGAGTCAAAAAGGTGAAGGACACACAATTTGAATGGGACGAGATTTAAAGGACAAGAGGGAAAGGTTTCAAGGTGCTGCTAAAGTAAGGCCTTAAAGACAAAACCCTAGGGGAGAGAGGCTCACTATGGTGTTTCTAAATAAAGGCCCCGTGCTCTCTCCTCCTTCCCGACAAATATCTAGCTCAATGAAGAGAAAAATCAAGACAAGAGAGTTTAAAGAGGGAGAGTGTTGCTAAGGAAAGGCTCTTTCATCAAACCCTAAAGAAAATGACCCTAGGTGTAGATAACCTAGGCCTGAGACATCCTCTTCCTCTTGAAGTTCAAAGGTACAACTAGCTTAATGGAAGAAGAAAGAAAGAGTGTAGCTATGGCTAGGCTCTCTTCTTCTTCTTCAAGGGATAAAAGGTTTTTCTATCAAGGGACATGAGACAATGACCTACTGGTGTGTTTTTCACCTAGGGTTTTGATTTAGAAATATTTATAAATGTATTCAAGAAGTTAAACTACAACCATTCAATCAAGAAGTTTTGCAGAAAAATACTTACAAATCATCAGTAAAATAACCATGCAAACCCTAGTTGTAAACCTTCCTTCAAGAAAAACACCATAGAATGCCATAAATATCCTCCTTAAACAAGTGTGCCTTCCTCAAATCATCTAATAAACCCAATAGGGCGAAAAAATTAGACCTCACTAGGAGAGTGAGTGATGTGTTATGTCAAAATGAGAGTGAAAACCCTCAATATATAGTGTATCAATGACCTTAATTAATTTTAGGTTATAAAAATGGCCAACAAGACCAGAATACTGTTTTTTCATTAAATTGTCAAATTAAAGCCCTAAATGAGTTGAATAAAGGTAAAATCCCTTTCAAGGGAGGCGCTATCCCCTTTTAGGGCATATGAGACATCCATGATCAAAACGTTAGCCCCAGGGGCCTCTCCAACATGCGACATGTGCCACTGCCACCCAATCTGCCTCCAAGAATGACCATGAAGCTGGATTACATCATGGTAAGGATGGGAATGCTCTGAGCCTTCCAAGGCCATCATTCCACTGAAAAGGGGTCTTTCCCCCCAGGTCGGGCTCTGCCAAAGTGCCTCAAATGAGACATCCTCTTCTTCTCGGTGCAAAACCTCGGTCAAACACTGTCTTGTCTCTCCCCCCCTTGATGGGGTTTCGGTAACCATCTGATGGGCTCTTCAGCCCCATGGAGGTCCAAACTAATCATCTCCCCATGTGTACCGGTCCAAATGGTACCTGTCCATCGAGCATGGTCCTGCACATTACAAACTATGCCCTCCATGGGCTCATTAGTCACAGGAATCATAGCAATGTCAATCACATTTCATCATTAATATTATCAAACATATGCATAAAAACCCTGATATATCAGTCAATAGATCAAATACATTACAAAAACCTACAATACAAGATCGAAGAAAAAGACAAGACATCCTATTGGTCTAGTATCCACAAGAAAAGGGAAGTTTCCAGGAAGGTTTCATCCAAGCCATGTAAATGTGGTGATGTGGCTAGGGGATGTCCAGACATGTGGGTAGAGTGAGAGCCAGGGATGCATAATGTTATCTATGGGTACCTTTGTAGAAGGTGAGCTGTACCCATCATGGATTCAATTTTTCCAAGCCCTTTCTTGCCTTTATTATTTCCTTTTATTTTATTTTTTCTTCTTCTTTTTCTTTTTATTCAAGGGGTAACCAGAGGACACTACCTTGGCATGGTGACCGGAGCTGACAGTGTTACCCACAAGTACATTCACATAGATGATAAGGGTGGCTCATTATGAAACCCCCTTTCCCTTGGCCATGCAACCAAAGGTCACTGCCCTGGTGTCATAACCAGATGGTGGAAATGTCATACTGTTAGGTACCCATGAACCTGATAGGCTAGCTCATGATGAGACCCCCTATCCTCTTGAATAGGTCTTGTTTATATTTTCCGAGTCCCTCTTGTTTCTTACTGAGAGGCTTTTTATTTCCTTCTCAGGGACCCCTGGGCGAAGCATCTCGAGGTTTCATTTCTAGGCTTTTATCTTTTACCAGCTGCTTTTACCTTCTGGGCCTTTAACCCCTTCTTCCCACAAGATAAGGTGCAACCCTACAAATAGGTCAATCCAATGATCAAACAAGGGGAATGGGATAAATGAGCAGGAGATAAGATGAAAAAGTGGTGGTATGATGGGAGTGGACGATGGATCTTCAGAATCCTTGGTGGAAAACCAAAACCTATGGGTACATGCTTGCTAGGGCACCCTGTCAATCTCCCCAAACATGGTCAAGTGGGCTAATGTAAGATCCAAGTAGTTGTCAGAGATAAAAGAAATCAATTTCATATATCTAAAGGTTATAATGATCAAAAGTGACACATACCATGGTACTTGGACCAATTACCTCATGGAGAAAGAGCCTTTTCCGATACAAGACCAAGTTGATGGTGATGGATGTTGCTGCTACTGACAAGACGAATCTGATGAAAGAAGAAAAGGATGGGCCCTTCAAGGCCATGCTCAGGTCAATCCTTCTCTTGGTACTCCATGTCTAGGACTTGTGGGCCTCGAGACATGATCCCCTTGTTATCCCTAGAAATTGGGGATACCAATTCTAACGGTTGGAGGGCCTCCAACGGTCATATAGCTTTGTTGTGGTGAAGTCCCATTCTACGTGGTTCTACTATTGCAATAAGGTTCAAGTTCTATAGAACTGCCTCCTGCGAAGTCTTCCTTATGTTCTCTGTAGCTTCTTGTAGCTTAGCTTTCTTCTTATTAAGATTCTTGGCCTTCTTTCTGGTAATTTTAACTTCTCTAACAATTTTTGGAATCCTCTTTCCATTTGCATTCTTATTCTCTCCTAGTGAAAGGACTTCACACTGTTGATGTGTTCTTCCAGATTCTAAGGTTAATGTCCCATCTCTTACTATTTCTGGGGTGGCTATACTTCTTTCCTGCACATACAGGTTCTTCAAACCTTCCTGCATTTTTTCAACTTTGACAGTTAATTCTATTTCCCTCTATTTCTTCAACTTGCCCTCTTGTTCTTCTATTAGTCGCTCTATTTTTCTGGTTATGAAGTCCCTTATTTCATGATTTTTCTATTTTGTAGCTTCCTCTTCTGCTTTCCTTTTGATCTAATCCTTCTAAATCCAAGTATTTCCTAATAAAAGTGGAAAAGGGGTGTCATTCTCAACAAATTTAATGACTTCAAATTCTTCTTTAGTCAATGTTTCATGAGAAATCATAGGTATATTAGTAAGTCTTCGAGATAGGGTTATCATCTTTCCTTTAAAAAACCTATCCTTCCCAGTGAAGGTACCATAGAAGGCTTTCCAAAAATTTCCCAAGTGCTTTCTGGCATAATATTCACATGTGTTTCTTCATCCAATACACAGTCGATGTCGAAGTCTTCTATTCTTGTAACTATGTATTATTTTTCTTTCAGGATTTATGGTAAACTAATGTCTCTGTAATCATCCATTACTTATTTTAACTGTACTAACATATTCTCTGACTCTTTCTCTTTATGATTCCCCAACATTCTCTTAGCTTATTGACATTCTTCAGAGTTTTCTTGTCTCGTGTTCATGTTTTCAACTTTAGCAATCATTGTTGGACAATCCTCAACCTCATGACCAATAACTTTACAATAAAGACAAATAGGACCTGTACTAGGGCATTCCTTAGAAACATGTCCCATTCTTGTGCAATTATAATAGAACGTCAATCCTCACATTCTTTTAAATGATCCCCAACCTTTCCTGTACTGTGCACTGGGATCACATTGTTGGATCTACAATCTGAAAAAATTCTTTCTAGCTTCCTGCATCCACTTATTAGTCCAAAGATTATTTCTATGCATAGGAATAATATATCTTTCTTTATTTCTATCAAATTTATTCAGATAAACTCTTTATTCTAACAGTGCTTTAGCTTTCAGACTAGGACAAAATCTATCAAACATACCTAGATTCATACTTTAGAAGAAAACATTTCCACTTATCTTACCCTTACTAGAGTGCAAAGCTTTAAGATATTACCTCTTTTCTTTAGATCAGGTTTATTTCTTAGCACAAAGCTTCACAAGTCAACTAGAACGTTGTGCACTACAACAACAAATCTCGAAGTCACAAAGTTTTTTTTTTTTTTCTTTAGTTCCCAACAATCACAGTTTCAAGTCCCGACAATGGAACCATTTTTTGGCATAGGGGCAGACCTAGGGTTCAACGCATCAACAATGCACCAACAAAACCCTAACTATCGGCCCTTTCGGTAACACCTGTGAAGTAGATGAAGTCTCACCCGAGGTAGAGGTAGGGGGGTTGTAGGAATCAGGTTTATGCAACTAAGTTGGGACACCGATCTATGATTACAGCACTTAGCAGAGCACGTAGCCAACAATATGAATTATTTCATGAGTCCCATTCACATTGAAGACTAAACCCTTATTACAGAACCTTGCAGTAACAAAAAATATCAAGCATTTTCAATCACTTGGCACATAGCATTAGCTCGGATTTAGAATTCATTTATCTTTAATACCATTAAGCACTAAGAAACAATCATCATATGCATTCATCATACACTATAACAACAACACTAAGATATAAACAACATAATTTATATCACAGAAAGAACATCAAGACAGATGACATACGTGGCTCACCCTAGTGTGGGGCTACATCCAACAACTTCTTATTCTTCTTTATTAGTCTTCAATATTCTTACATTCAGTCGCTCCTGTGCACAAAGACACAGAGCCAAACTACACAGAGGATAGGAGATATTTGCGTTGTGCGCCAGATCCTCCTTCCCAAAATCAGATCAAGGCATAGAGCCTCACTCTACTCATTATGTTTGCACAAAGAAACTTACAACCTCTTGCACTAAGACAACATTAACACTTACAACATATTGTGCACATATCCCACCATCCTAGCTTCTTACATCGCTTAGCTACTTATTTATACATTTACAAAAAGGCCTAAACATGGGTAAACACATGGGCTGACATCCCATAACTCGTTACATAAACCCTATTAAACCCTTTGTTAGGTCCACAAGCCCACAAAATGAGTGAGATGCCACGATCTCATCTCTGCCTAGGTGATCCATCTTCGACCCACTTGTCGAAGTCCTAAAAGTGGTCAAACATGACCAATGAACAAGAAGTCGTAAGTCAGGTCCATCGTATGGGCAGGGTAGAAAATCCTGAAACCTTGAAAGTATCGCCTCTCACGGAGGTAAAGGCACTAGCAAGATTCCCAGATATGAATAGATCCCTAGAAATATCTATGATGATAGGAAGGTATCGGGGGGATATCCCTTCAACCAAATTCCCTTGACCTTGTGATTAACTCTGGTGTAAGTGGAGCCTCTTGATCTTACTAATTATACCATGGATTTCTCCACTACATGACTCAGACACATGTGTTGATTTAATTTCCTTGGATAAGTTTACTCACAAAATCCTATTCCAAGGCACTAAATCCTAGGATAGTTTGTGCACCTTAGAAAATTAAATCATGGATAATCAATTTTAAATTATAGTGTTAATTTTAATGGCTGTGATTACTCAAAAATATATGGTAGTGAAACTCATGGTGTTATGACTGTGCAAGAAAAGTAAATATAAAAATAATGAAAAGTCCTAATTTTAACATTCAATGAATGACATGATTCTAAAAACCAATGCAAATTTCAAATTCAACTCTACGATTCTGAAGTAAAATGCATTCTTTCACTATATGCACTAAACTAATGAAAAAGACTCCAAAAGAAAAAAAAATGCCAAGAAATGCAAAATGCCTATTTTTTTGTATTTTCAATATAAGAAAACTTAAAGTGCATGAACCAAAAAACAACTGGATATATAACCCTACTGTGTATAAAAAGAGATAACTCAAGCAGGATACCAAGCAACAAAACACCCAGCCTAGTGTACAAGGAAAATAAAAAATGAAAATATGGTGAGAAAGACTCCGCTCAGAAATTCAACAAAAAGAGGGTTTCATGTCATCCCACAAGAACTCAACATGCATTACAGAGACCTAATAAGACTCAACAATCATCAAATTCCACCCAACAACCACTAGACACAAAAAACAAGCAAGGAAAAATGATGCATGCGACTGTTCAGGCAAACATAGCAGATATACGCATCTTGCAGTGAGACAACCAATGTATATACGTGACTATTAGGGAAAAAGGCACGTATATGCTTCAAAACAAGGCCAGACAAGGGATAAAGGATGAAAACTCAAACCTAGAGTGAACAAAAGTTGTCAAGCCATGATACGACAAGAACCACAATAGAAATGAGAGAAATCTAAGGAGAAAAGTACTCCAAACCCTAAGAAAGAAGATTCAATTCCCAGTATGGTCGCCAATTTTGTTAGGAGGAAAATCTCTCTATGGCTAGGGTAAACCACAACAGACAAAAATGACTGCAGAAATCAACTCTATCCCAAACATATGCTATATAAACCAATATGAAAGTGAGATAAGAAAGAGGCCTAGCTCATCTAGATGTTCGATGAAGTCCATTGTTGAGCAGTTGAACCCAAAGTTATATACCTACAACTAGTTCTCAACAAACAAGAAAAACAAGCATATGTTGATAATATAAAAGGTTAGCTCATTAGATATCATAATCCAATAATAAACATAACAAATACTCCCATGGATAATAACTCATATATTTGCAAGATATCAATTGGACGGGAAATGCGTATTTCTATTAATAAATGATCAGCATAAGTGGAAATAATACAAACTTTCGTGTCGGCATAGTTCAGAACCAAGAAACTAAATTCCTTCTAGTTGGGCCTCTACCACTTCAATCCTCCACCAAAGGAAATATCATAGAATGGAGACAATGGGGTTCTCCATCAATAAGAGAAGATCTTGGGGGTTGAACACTATGTTCAGACTTAAAGGAAAAAGGGATGCAAACTTAATATGAAGTAATAGTTTCTCCAAAGTAACTTTTCTCTCAAAGTTTAATTCTTCTCCTCTTTCCATAGCTCAGAATTTTCCCATTTATATCCTTCAAAATGGAACTGAAGGGCCGAGACGGAATGTTTCCAGTATATGGAAGGCCAAGGATCAGAGATATCTTGTCGTGACATGGAAACCCGACATTTTATTTTCATTTTCTGGCACAAATCCTGATGTACGTGGGTTGTAGTGGAGCATATTGCATATACACATGTTCTATAGTGTGAAAGATACGTATATGTGGAAAAATATTAATTTTTTTCTTTGGAAATTATAAACAGGGAAGATAAATCTACATAGGGAAATGGAATAAGGCCCTATGTGCAAGCTTGCATAGGGTGAGGCAAATATCGCTATAACACTAACCCTTAGAATAGCCATAACTTCCTCTAACCACTTTAATTCTCCCCTAGTATGGAGCATAGAGCGTTTTTAATGTTCCCTATACATGGGGTAGGGGAGCATTGATAATATGGGCAGGGGAGCATTTATCTTCAAAAAATAGTCAAAATATAAAGGTAAAAGTTAGTTTTTGGACCTTATCATGATGATTTTCCCTCCTCCACATTGATTTGGGATTATGACAAGTGTTCTTTCATGGTGTCATAGTTTCAAATTTAAGGTACGATATCTATTATAATAGCCGAAAACATACATATTGCTAAGAATAATAGTGGAACAACACAATAGATGAAACCACAACACCAAAATAATACCTTTATTTATAGGAAACAATGTTCACTTTCCTCTTCAAGGGGGAAACCTCCAGTAGAGAAATTATCTATTACAATAATTCTCAATACAAGACTTCTCATGCCCTTGACTTGTATTTATACTAAATCTATCTACCAAAAGAAGGATCTAGAGGAAGATATTCTAGAAATTGAAGCTTGTATTAGGTCTTCTAACATTTGAATTATTCTTCCTTATTAATAGGGCTTATTAATATTGGCCTTTATTACATGGAAAATATATTATTCTACCTACATGATGGGTTAGGGAGGCTAGGTCCCTAACATTCCCTCCCCCTTAGGAAATATCCTTGTCCTCAAGGCTTGATATGAGAAAATTGCAGCAGAATGGTAGCTGGATACCAGGTGGAATCTGTTGGAGTTGTATCTTTCCACTATACTAACACTTCCTTGATGGTGTACTAATGGAGATGAACCTAATGCTGATCCAATACTACTTATGGATGCAACTAGATGGAGCCTTCTTCATCTAACTTGGGAAGAATAGTTTGAGTTTGGAACTTAGCTCCAATCACCTTCTTAAGAAGGAAACATGATGGATGTTATAATGCATAGGAAAATATAACTAATAGTCCACAAGTCCCATGCACTTGAGAACTCTATAAGGACCATAAAATTTGTGTTTCATTTTATAACAATGGTCATCCTTGAATGAAGTCTTCTTATAATGTTTCATTTGAAGGAACACCTAGTCCCCTACATCAAATTGGCATGCTGAGCGACCTTGATCTTCTTTTTTTTTCATGCAATTTTCATCCATGACCAAATTCTCTTTGAGGGTAGGGAGAATAGCCTATCAAACTATAAGAGTTTGTTCAACCGCTTGGAACTTCGAGACGTCAATAAATGTATGAGAGAACTGAAGGTGTCCTTTCTCCATATTTCTAGTGGGAAAATATCTCTATTACTATACTCAATCATAATATAGGTAGAACATTGACTTCCCTTAAAATATTGTCCTAATTCTAGGCTACCCAAAACTATCCGAACTCAAAAGATAAGAGAAGGAAAACCAAGCATACCTTAGGTCCTATCATGTGATGTAGACTCTCTTTACCTTTGTAGTTTCTTGGATTTCTAGTCTCCTCCCAAAGATGACCTGCAAGCAACTGAGAGAAAAAAAGAAACAAGGCATTCTATCTCTACTTATAAATTCTAGTGTTCGTATATAAATCTAGATTCATAAATCAAATGAAAGTAAATAAACAAAATGTTTGGGAAAGAAAAATAACTCTTTTATTCAGATGTGAAGATTACAATGATTTCAAACTTCTTGATCAGTGAAACACTCCATGAACCTGGCCCATACTCCTCTTATTGCTAATCCAAGTGCAACATTCCTACTATATCTCTCACAATCAACTGATCTCCCTGGGAAAAGGGAAGGGATTGTATAGGGAGTGAGTTGTAAGGGTAATGTTGAGGCCAAATCTCAGAAAGGGTTGCAAAGCTTGGGCTATAAGGGGAAGGGATTTTGGAATATTTTCTTTGTTCTAATGCTTGATTATGGAATGGGACCCAAATACCTCGTTTTATATGACCAAAGGATAATTATTCAGTTTGGGGATGAGCTACAATGGGTAAATTGGTTGGGAAACCCTCAATATCCCATAAACTCTGATGAATTCCTTGTAACTTTTTATTTTTTTGCAACTTTTGAAGGTAAACATGACTTGTTTTTTATGAAATATGCATATGTACATAGGCTATATAGTATGCAACTAGTGTGTGTGTGTGTGAGGGAAGTAGTGTAGTAGAATGCATACATGCTCCAGAAAATGGTTTTATAAAGAGATATATGAAGCAGTAATTTGGAAAATTGCGTGAGTAGAAAGGCCGATGCCATGTATGCATCGGTAGGGAATTTTAGGGCTATAACATATGCCCCATAATGTGTGAGGTCAAAAGAGAAATTGATGGCCAAACTACATTACAATATCTTTCCAAGTGGGAAGGCACATAGTTGAGTGAGCTTGGTACTTGAGTTTGGGAGGTCGTTATTTGAAAAACAATAATAATCTCTCTGAGGTGGGCATACCCATGCTTGGGATGAGCTAATCATGGATGCCAATCAGGTACATTGTATATACATGTCATAAAAATGTCTATATAAAGTACAGTTGTGAGAAATACACAACATATCTGCATCTCAAAATCATTCAATGATATTCAAGTACAATGTAATATTCATCATCAAGAAGTATTGATTCTTGTGGCTGGAGATGAGGACATCATAGCTCGAGAAACAAATTTCAAGATATTCAACTTCTCAGGTAGGATTACAATAGGATTTTAGACTCACTACCCTGAGGTCTTTGACATGTTGTCAGGGAAATACTGGAGGATATCGATCATCAGGCACAAAACTTCGTCTATCTTTAATCTAAACCTGACTAGACGTATGGTATGGTTGATTCGTGAAAGTCAAGAGACAAACTGCAGAATGGACGAATTAGGTTGGATAAAACTTCCCCTGGAAAAAAATGTGAAAGATGATCAGACTTAGGCAACATAATATTGACATAAGTTTTTGATGCACGAGGCACAAAAATCTCTCCATATGTTTGGAAGAGTAACCAAACAGAGGAGGATACATCTCTATGTAGTGATAAAAACTTCCTAAATTCATACTAAATCCCAATGATTGATTAAAAAAATAAAGGATGTTGTTTGTTCAAGGGTGACTATCTTGCTGTAAAAAACGAGTGTGTATTTCCCACCCCCTCTTTTTGGAATATTTGATTTTTTTTTGTGTTTTTCAAATTTTTAACGAGATTGAAAAAAAATAAAAGAATGCTACATTACAAAGGAGCAACGACTATCACGAGAAAAAAAATAGTTCTAGGCGCATGGAGCATATTGATGTTCGATGAAAGGATACATGTGCAAGATAAGGATACTCGGGGAAAATTCCTCCATGGGTCAAGGTGTCAGATCACATAGGAAAAACATGTTGCAAGGATTGTGTTTAAGGAATTCTTTAAAGGTTCATTTCAGAGAAGTGTACAATAGGCTAAATATGCAAAGATGATACCCGCAATGCAATTAATAATGACACAACAAGACTCCTTCCATATGAATTTTTACGAGCCCAGAGAAGGTAAGCTTGGTGGTTTTTCACATTTAGAGAGTCTAAAAAATGTCAAAAGAAGACTCCAAGGAGTTCCTTTTTCAAAACTAATCCAATCGGTTTGAAAAAGGGTTAAAATTATCCTGAAAATATGTCCCTTCAAAACCATTTTAATGAGTGTGACAGAGATAAGATCACTCAACTATATTTTCAATTTTAAGGAGCTTCAAAAGAGCTTAACTATGGACTTACAACCCTTTTCTAGGTTTAGTCTCTTTAGCCTAAAAAAGTATAAAATATAACTTAGGAGAACTCTTCCAACGAGACAAGTCTGTCGAGGTGTACCATTTTCTGGAATAATCTATTGGCTGGAAAAAGGGTTAAACTCATGCCAAATAGATGTTATTTCTATACTAATTTAACGAGTGTGAAAGTAACATGGTCACTCATAGATATTTTCATATTTAGAGAGTCTGAAAAGAGCTTAACTATGGACTTTGGGGCGGATCCTTTTTCGTAAGTAATATCCAAGGCCCAAAAACAAGAAAAAAATAACTAAGGAGAATGTCCCTTTTTCAAAAATTTAGTCCCTCAGGCAAGAAAAAGAGTTAAACTTACACCTAAGAATACTCATCTAGTGAGATGAAGTTCTAAGAGCATACATTTATTCGTAAAATTAGTCGTCCATACTAAAAAAATGGGTAGACTACCATCAACCAAATGTTGCTTCAAATTTGAGTTTGGCAAGAGTGAAGGGAAACAAGATCATTCGACAATCTTTTCAATTTTTGAGAGTCTGAAAATGACTTAAAGAAAACTCTAGGGAGGATAATTTTCTCAAGTAATCCAAACGATATCAAAAATAATAAGTACAGTCTCATTGGATGTTTCTTTCAAAATTTAAGAGAACTTGAAAGACAACAAACCATGCTCATTAGGGAGTCCTGTGGGTAAGGCCATTAATGATGACTAGAAAGAAAAATGAGGCTTCAATTTGTAATCATGGAAGGACTGACAAGGACTCCCAAGACTATAGTCAATACTCACAGCGTGGAAGCCAAAATGTAGCAAAGGATCTACCTAGGGCATCCATGTAGAGATAGGCTCTACCACCTAGTTATGGCACTTCTAAAGAAACATAGAAGGTTTTGTGTCGCACTTCGATGGCATCAATTCTATGGAAAAGTGGAAAATTCAACATTATGCAAAAAGATGGGACTAAAAACCTAACCTATATGCAAAATTTGAAAAAAATGACTTTTTCCATGGGATGATATAAGTGTAACCCATCTCAATAAAATTACCAAACCAAAAGAACATGTTGATCAGAATGACCCAAAGATAACTCAAAAGAGAACTCTAGTAGCCACCAAGTGATGAAAAGTGAAAAAGGGAACCAAATTAGGGAAAACAGGGCCAAAAAAGTCTATAAATAGAGGTGGACATCTCATTTTTACCATTGCAATTCGGAAAATAGTAAAAATTTCAAAAACCCCCTTCATAAAAAATGCAAATTCAAGGAGCTACGGTGGACAAAAACCCTTCACACTTAGACCAAGTAAGTACAAATCAAATCATATTTCATTTTAGTTCATCTTTAAGCTTTCAATTTTATGTTTAGGAGGGGAACGCCCTTGAAAATGGGTCATGATTGTGTGTACGCAGGTATGTGCTCACGTAGAGTAATACTCAGCCCATGTACATACACAACTTCTCAAACTACAGCCTGCGTACACCTCCTTTAGTGTTGAAAAATATAAACAAATACTAAAAACCTCTCCTTATTTTATGTGTGATAGTATGTATGTGCAGTGGAGGGAAAGAGAACATGAGAAATTGGATTTTTTGGTTGAGGAGGATCCTGTGGCCATTGCTACTCTAAAACAATGTGGCTTGTGGAAAATTTTCTAGTGTTCATTCATGAGGGAAGAACTGAGGTTTCTCAATGTTCTAGTGGAGTATTGGAATCCTCATGAAAAGGAATTTTTGTTGGAGTTTCAATCACTCACCCCAACCATAAACAACATCTTCTTCTTGACCGACCTTTCTAGGAGAGGGGAACCGGTCAACTTGAGGACTTTTCCTTTAGGGCCGTAAAACATTGAGGACTACATCGGGATGTATTATGAGGTTGGTACTGATAAATTAGGTTCTCAGGTGTTGATTCAAAAGACTACCAACATCTCCCTTCACATCATTTTATTCATGATTGGGGGGATCACAGGATCTACAACACTCCATGAGGACTCTCATGCATAGATGCACTTGGCATTTTAGTGTTTAGAGGCTAATATTTTTACTGCAGTACTACCATGTTGAGATGCATGAAGAGACGGCTTACAGACTGTCCTAGATGGAAAAAAAAAAAAAAATTCTATTTGGAAAAGTTATGTTCTCGTTCTTCTTCGAGCGAGTTCCTAGTATTATCCTGAGGGAGACAGTACGGGTGATATTGTCTACTTCCCAACATTGTCCAGGTGGGAAGTTTTTCTTCCTAGACAAGGTAGAGAAAGAACCCAGGAGGCGTTCGATGATAAATTATTCGATGGGTGGGCCCGTCATATTCCAATCATAAAAAACTATCCCTATGTAAGGACTAGTTTCCTTAGATATCCTAACATGCTTATGCAACCTGGCCAGGAGTGCGGTGAGATAGGTAACATATTTTTTAAAGTTTTTAAATTTTTTAAATTTGTATAGATATGATTTTTATGAGTATGTCAGAGTACTAAATTAAATATCTGTTATGTACATATGTTGGACCTGTTCAGCTAGCATACTTCACCAGGACTAGGCACCATCCTCGACCAGAGGTCAGACCAGCAGGAGCAGGAGGACCAACGACTGTAGGAGGACCCCCAGTCGGAGAGGCTGAGAGACTGTTGTGGCGAGTAGAGAGAAACCTCATGGCTCTCACTTGTGCATTACCCATGGAATAGATCGAGGATTGTCCCCCTTCTATGTAGCCACATGTAGTAGGGGTGCCCAGGATGTGGGTCCAACTATTTCAACATCTTGTGAACACTGTTCTGCACTACAGCGGGGCGAATAGGACTAGACCTTAAATAGCGTTGGACCACTTTATGTGCCGAGGGAACTTTTTGTACTATGTATTTGAGGTCATAATACAAACGAGGTATACCAACTACTTTTGAGGCTTTAATGCCCAATTTGTACTCATGACACCATTTTTTGGACACACACACACACATATATATATACATTTTTTTTGTCTTATGAATGAACATTTTTTGCAAATGTATTTACATGTGTATGTGTGTGTTTTTTCTTCTATATTTGGTCAACATGCCAATATAGAACTTGATGAGCTAATGAATCAATTAGATGGTTAAATATCCTAGGAACATGAATATAAGTAATAAAATCAAAATATATTTCTAAGAGACGTACCCTAAGGAATATTTGGTGAAGAGTGGGATCATAAATGTGGTAAACCGAATTTAACTAGGACACAACAAGTTGAACATCTAAGTAAACTCAGAAGCATGAAACACCATGTGACAAGGAATCACGTAGTATTTCTTTCACTGCACTGTATTCAACAACGTTATTGATTTCTTCTCCCAGAAAAACACCTCCAGAAGATAGCAACTGACCACCAGGTATGAAAATCACCCAAGCTATGAAAGAAAGCCTCCAAGTGTGTCACCTAGCACCATTCGTGAACCCAACATGAACTTTTGATTCACTTGACATCTGCCACATTGAAAAGACAACATAATTACTACAGGCTTTCTGCAAGTAATATGATACAACCCAAAGACGTTGCACTTGTTGTAATGAATTTGTGAAACCTGTCATCATTCTTTCAGAAGGATAAGGCATACCTGATTAGTGCCAAGGATCCAAATATAAGATAAGAAACAATATTTACAGATCCATTGAACCAGAACCTATGCTAGACTATGTTTATGAACTGATCTTGGTGATAGTGATCAAGGTCTAGGATATTGTTCAAGATCTCAAACAATCCTACAACTTAAGGATCATATTTGACGGGTATTTGTGTAACCATGCCTCCCATTGAATGCAACCCATGTTGTCTCTCAGCTGCATATAAACTCCATTAAGTCGGGCACATGAGCATATGTACTCGACTGCTAACACATTGATTCTTTAATTCAGGTAATTGACAGTGGATATCTTACAGCTCGGCTTGAGACATCCCAATCTCTGCAAAAAGAGTGTCGAAATATTCTTATGGAAGCATGACCTGGTGTCAATAATGATCTCGACACGATTTACCTCAAACCATGCAACGTTGGATATCCAAAACGACTTCTGCAAGTTTTGAATCTTATCTCTTGGTTGGCATTCTGAAACTTTTTAAAACCTTCTCTTCCACGTGGCATCCAGAAGCCTATAAATATTAAAAATAATGCAGAAGAAAAATCCCATAACCCTCAGTAGTATAAGGGTTTCCATCTTTACATATGCTAAATAATTCAATGTAAAATTGATATTGTAAAATGATAGGTGTTTCACTGCACTTGGTCTTTGATTTGATTTTGACTCGTGGCTTGGGCATGTCAATTAACTCATGTCTTGGCTTATAGTATGACTTGGTTTATAACTCGTGGCTTAGGCATGTCAATTAACTCATGGATTGACTTATAGTATGACTTGGTTTATAGACATGGAGTTTGGCATATATTGAATGACCTAGTCGATAAGATAGACTAAGCGTACTTAAGCACATACCCTTTTTTATTTGGCAAGAGTTTATAATTACACGTCTAAAAATGCAGAAACTAGGGTGTCTAAGCAATACTAACCAAGTTTTGGAATGCAGGTCAATGACAGTGTCACAAGGGTCTAGAGTAATCATAATCAATGGGAACTTAATGGGGATTTTGAGATAAAACACTGGCTAGAAAATTTTACAAATGAGTGTGTTAAATAAAAGTTGAGAAAACACCAAAAATACCAGTGCATTTTTGGTCCCTAACAGGTCCCAAGCTACCTCCACTAAAAAAACTATAGTTAGCATTAGGTCTGATCGACTACTCAAACGTGCCTCTAAGTGACGGGGACATAGGAGGGATGTAACCTCCACCGTAGGGAAAGACATTGAATGGAGCAATGGTTCCCACGACGAATCCTTGCAAGGGATCATTAGAGCTCCCTGCTCCCAAAACCATGGTATGTAGAGTAGAGTATGTGAGAACCGAGTTCAAGTCAAAACAGACATCCCATATGAAAAGGAAGCACCCAACATGTTTTGAATGAAGGGAACAATGGTTGAAGTTATCAAAGGAATCAAACCACTACTCGAAGTAGTGGGTGTCAGGATAGTCATAGTTCTTATAGGTGGAGGTAGAGGAGGAGGTGAAACACCCCCTCCTACGACAACCATGATAGGACTATGAGGACTCCATGAAAAAGTAGCATATGTTCCTTTCATTGTCGCTTGCAGAACAAACTATCATTCAGGTGAAGTCACCTCACATGGGAGTATTTGGATTAAAAGTAATGTTGATAAGTCAGTAATTAGAGGGTTAGCAAGCATGAAACCTTTGGATTCAAGGTCAGAAACAAAATTCTCCTCTGGTGTTAGAAAGTATTCTCTCAAATATGGCTCAAGTACAGTTTCCTGTGTCCTGATAGCTTCAAACGATCCTTCTTGATCAAGCCTATGACTCAACAGTGGCAGAGGTGGCTCCAATGTAACTGACAAGAGAACCTAAAGTCTATGCGAATGGCAGAGCTATTGATCTTCCAATTTTTGAAATGATCAACCGACACTAAGAGGTTTAGCTAGTGTGAAACATAGAGCACACACTAAAAGTTCCTAAAGGAAAATCAAGTAGACAACTAACTAGTGGGAATGACAATTACGCCAATCGACACTAGAAACATAGTTACCAACTTAACGAGAACTCTACAGAGTTCTCATTTTTTGGGGGCTCAAGTTATTTACCCTGTTTTTAAAAATGGTGCTACCGGTAGCACCCCCCTCCATTTTTAGGTGTTTTTTTTATATTTTAAATTTTCTTATACATAAGGTTTCAACTCTGTTTTTTTAAATGCTCATTTTTTCATTTGTTTTCAAATTGTTCAATTTTGATTTTT
>JASDQU010681793.1:63636-74104 GCA_032191745.1 Picea mariana | reverse complement strand
TCTCTTCATGAGTATGTGAAGGTTAAATATCAAAGAATGGATGGAAATATGTTAATGTTTTGTTTCTTGTAGACGATCATTTATGACACACCCTCAACGGGAAGGGAAGATCCGGTCCGGGGTTGTCTATTTAACCCAAGCCATTTGGTATAATATACCCTGACGGGTTTTATGGCTCTTTTAGCCAACTAAGATCCTAAAACAATTTAAAAGATGTGAACTAACTAAAAATACTACTCTAATAGTCAACACTTTAATTACAAATTCTTAACTAACAATGTTTATATACAATGGTTATATGCAGTTTACAAGGTTTGAGCAAAGCCTTGTGAAAATAATTTTTTTAAGATAATGGATCTAAACAAGATTAAAAACAAACAAAAATATTCTAGTACTTTCAATGAACAATGAATGAACAAGATTGTAAATGATATAACGAAAATAGACAAAGCAAATTGATGTTTAAATGATGCAATCACTCTTCATTCACAAATCAAAAAATTAAATAAATAATAAGCTAACTAACCTCTCGTTGATCAGTAGTACTAAGCTAAATTCATCTCTTTGTATTTGTATAACCTCCTCTTAACCTATGTCAAGTGTAAACTTATGACAGAAGCAAGTATAATACTTCCTGAAGAAATTCAAGGAAGTTTTTCATATTTTGGAGCGAGTTTATGACGACAGAAAGACAAATAATTATATATCATGTGACCTTGAAATGTCCAATAACTGAAAATGAAAGAAATTTCATTTCTCAGGAATGGGGTTACCAGTTATCTAGTATCAGATGTAAACTCAAAATACTTGAATAGATTATCAGTCACAGATATAAACTAAACCAAAAGATAATGAACAACATAAAGAATAAGTAGGACATAAAATATTATGTGAAGAATAGATTAAAGCTAATTCTACACAGATAACATTTCACATCAAGAAATTACACGAGAAGACAATGAAAAAACATTGCACACTCTACAAAGGACGAAATCCAAAGAGTAAATTGCTTTCTCATATAGTTTCAACAAAATATGTTCATCATATGGTCCAAGAAATTTTTTTGGGATAATAGACTCTTAAAGATTGAAAACATTAATACATAAATGATAGCAATTAACCATGTATTGATAAAACAGACAAAAGCTAATTTAAATCAATGCATAATCAATTACTCAAAGAATATAAATATATTATATTGAAAATAAAACCATTTTACTTACAGGACAAAAAGCCATTAAGCAATCTGGAATTTCATATTCTTCTTCGAAAATACTCGTCCATTCTCCCAAAATTCCAACCATCCGTTACTTCATTTGAAAAAAAAAAAGTTTACAAAAGAAATAATATACAAAAAAAAAATGATAAAAATCATCCTCTCAATTTCTTGGATCCCCATGCTCTGAACTTTTCATATATTTATACAATGAATGAACAGTCTGGGCATCACTAATAATTTTCGCCACCTGAAATTTGTCTCGTAAAGAGACACAAATATCTCTCAAATCGTTCATTTGTTTGGGCAAATTCTCGCGTGTAAGCTAAATGGGTCCATTATGCAGATGGGTTTTCAACCATTTCTTCAGATTCCTTACGGTTTGGCTGGAACAAGTCCCACAAAATCGTTTGTCTGTTCTTGAGCACATTTTCAAATCTTATTTGTTGTTGCTCATAAATTATTTGCAGTAATCCAATATTATTTTTGCATCAATTATATTGAACGTATTTAGATAATAAAATCAAGCCATGATTAGATCCATACCAAATAACTGATAATAGAAACCTATGAAACAAAAAGAAACCAAATTAATAACCTAAAAATTGTGAATAAAACAAAATCTAGAACAACAAAATTAAAATGAATTTAAACTAACTATAAGTTCTAAACAAACATTGCTTATATTTTCCTTTCAAATATTATCTTAAAATTTTAGAAGCTTCAAGTTGATGGAGAGGATAAAAATGTTAATTTTGGGTTTTCACAAAATCAAACGAATGATAGATAATTATTTTTTTATTTTTATTTTTATTTTGAAATGAGATGCAAACTAACAAAAGAATGTAAATAATTAAACCTACCAAATGATTTTGTGAAAATGATTTCTAATGAGCAAAAGATGACAACATAATCATAATTTAAATGAAAGTAAACAGTTGATAAAAATTAATGTTTTGTTTAAATTAAGATTTCTATGTTTGTCTCCCCCTCATTCAAAATTGATCAGAGGTGAACAAATACCATAGAAATGATGTGTCACAATAAACGTTCTTCCTGTAAAATCATTGTTATTAATCCATGTCTTCAACCAAGCCATGCTCATAGCAGATAAATTCAATAAGAAAGAGGTAAAAACAAACTCTCAAATTATGAAGCTCATCCATCAACATCAAAAATATGTAGAAAGAAAAACGAAATGGCATTTTAATTTCATGAAATTAAAACCAAACAAAAGAAAATAATATAAACTAAAACCAACCTCGAAACAAAACAAACCAATACCAATCCAATCAAGTCAAAGGGAAAAAAATGAAGAATCCAAGTAAAATTTCGAGAGACCCTAGATTTTGATTAAAAATAAAGAAGGGGGTTGTTGGGCCCAACAAATGGTGACTCATTGGGCGAAGCAGTTATCTATGACCTATTAAACTTTCATCGCAGGGAAAAAGAATAAGACTTGGATATAATTTTAATATGCTTTGAAACAAATCCACTTTAATATTACACAATATTAAGATTAGCTTAGATTTATGGAAAAATATCAGAAAAGAAGAAAAGAATGCTTTTGCAGAGGATTATAACCTAAAGTTGTGTTTTAATCAAAGAGTTGTGATGTTTATAAAAGGACTTAAATACCGTTGACAGATTCACTGTTGTCAGCATGCGTCCATAGCCTCGACAAGGATGTCATTTAACCCACTCAAATGCTTTAATCCCATCTAATAGTTTTATCCACATGATGTATACTTCCATAAAAGTTAATTTTAAAGCATATAACTACTACCTCTCGACCCAACATTGCTTCGTTTCTAGCAGGCTTGTTCAGTACCCCGACAAAGTTGTCTTGGTATCATGTGTGAATTTACCTGATGCCAGCGAGCCTGTTCAGTACCCTGAAAGGTTTACACACACTTCCCACACATCAGTGCTTCCAACCCTCTTATGCCACTTTTAAATAATAATACAATTATAGATTTATCTATGACCAAGAGAGCATGGTGATACTGGAGGTTAATTGCAATATAGGTGAACAATTGATCATTTTTTTTTATTTGCTTTCAAAACTGGAAGTTTTATCATGGTTTAGAGATTTTAGATTTCAGTTAAGAAATCATCTAGAAAATGGGGAAGCACTGAAAAGTGATCTTTTAAGAACAGGGACGGTGTAAAAAGTCTAAGGATAATCGTAATTCCCAAAGATCTCGACACACTTCAGGGGTAATACTCTAACAAAGACTGTTTAGGATTTCATAGTACTCAATTGACTTACAAATCAATTATCTGAGTTGAACCTTAACATCAGAAACGGTTTGAATTGTTTCAAATTTATTTTTAAAACATAAGTCTTGAAATGAATGCTTCCTTCGACAATCGCTCTTTGATTGGAAATATATTTATTCAAAAAGAAAAACAAGAAGAAATCTCATTCAAAGAAAACAAAAAACACACAGCAAACCAAATCAAATTTTATTAATGGGATTCAAAATCGAAAGTGCATAAAAAAAAAAAATTGAAATAGAAAAAGCGTACTTTCAGAAACAATTTTGGCCAAAGATAAACCTGAGCTTTGGGATCTACTAGCATCCCGTTGTAAAATAAAGGAAGAACTAAATCATATAAAATATCATGTGCAAGCAAGTTATTTTCTTAATATAGTGATGCATAAGATGTTACTTTGATCAAGCATTATTATTAAAAATAAAAGAGACTAAAAGAAAATAGAAAAATCCTTATTAAGATGAGTGCAATCCTACTGGTGGAACCTTGGGTCAGGGTTGAATTCGAGTGAATTGATAGTTCAAATTTACTTATCTCTTTACTTTCAATTTTAAAATTTCCATGATGATAATGTGTTTTTGAAAATAAATATTCAACAATAAATCAGAGAGAAAATCATTAAAGTGGACTTCCCTGACAACATTTATATTATGGTTCTCTTGGTGTACCCACTTGTGTTCATAACTGCATTATTACAAAAAGAAACAATGAGAAAGAAAATTAAAGGAAACCTACTCTAACTACTAATCAAATCAAAATACTAATTGAAGTCATGCTTTCAATGTAGCCATCAGAGTAACTCCAATCCTGCAATGAAAACAAAATCAAATATTAGTAACAAGAATGGTAGTATATTGAAATATGACAAAAATACATCATACTTACCTTTATCATCATCATTTAAAAACAAATCAAGCATGACCTTACCATTCCCTTGAACATTCTTTCTGTATGAATCCTCTAGCCATTCTGCAATTTTGTCATTATATGGGTCACAAAAACATGAAAAAATGAGATTGTGAAGCTTGTGAGAATTATGGGGACCTGACATAACCATCGGCCTAGACCGAATTACCCAATCCTCCCGACAATTTTCCTTTCGTTTCATATTTTCTCCATTTGAAGGATATAAAATGAGTGTGTCAAAATTACCTCCTTAATCTCTAAATAAGGTGAAGATAATCTTACCATTCCCTGGAAACTTTTCGAGATATGAATACTCCAACCAATCTACAATCCTATCATAATACTTGCAATTACTAACACGGGATTGTTCGAAAGAATTCACATACGACAAATATTTCTTATGAGAATAAAGTATTAGATTATCATGGAAAGAATCTTGTAAAAAGGTTGGATCAAGATTGCGAGAACTTATCGTGATTTTTTATCGGAAAAGAAGTGTCCCCTTCTCTTGAAACTTTCCATTGAGCACAAATAATTCAAGATTAACTATTTGAGGTGAACTAAATGGAACAACCAACATTTTTGAATAATCATCATTGGTAATAGTATTTGGTTGATTATACTTTTCAACCTCAAATAATTAATCATGGAAAATTTTAGATCCTTCTTTAAACACAAATCGAGATGAATCAATGGAAGATGCAATTTGGGACTCTTTCAAATCATTTCTTGATTTACCCACAAACAATTGATGAGAATAAAAATTAATATGTTCATGGGCAGAATTATTTTCCTCTTTATCTTCTATTTGGTAATCTCTATTAATTTGTACTTGATTATATAATGTTGATTTCTCTCCAAGGTAATATGGAACACATAATTGCACAACATTAGGATAAAAAAATATCAGGTACAAGGGATAATATGTAGAAGAATTGAGGAGATGAAATGCATCTCTTGAAATGATAAGTATATGCGTTTAGAATTCTGGTTTTGTTCCCTCTCATTGAATAAACAGATCATCTCTCATCATATGTTCTTTTAAAGAACACGAGATATTTTCCAAGACCAAATCATGTTCATCATAAAAGGGTGAATGTGAGAGAAAATTACCAGAATTAGATGATTCATTACTAGTTTGACCAATGTTGTCATCTCCCACTAATTGATCTTGAACTTGTTCACATGAGTGAGGGGAAGTTTTACTCACAACAAGATTACCAAGTTCACATTCCATCTCTTTTACTTCATAAACAATTGTAATATCTTGGAGAGTTTGAACACGGTCTCCTTTTGAATTCAATGTTACTTCCTCAATAGAAAAAGACATTGTTGGCAAAGAAATATCTGAGGCGACAATTGTATCTTGTAAAATGTGATGTTGCTCCTAATCTTCCAAAATGAAGGAAGTTGACAAAAAATGTGGTGTTTTAATGACTTCAAGATCATCATGAACTTTTAAACCATCTTGAGATTGAGTATTAGTGCTCAATTCAGATTAGTTAACAATTAATTGATTTTGCTTGTCTGAGAGAAATGAGATATTGAAACCATTCATTAATAAGGGGCATTTCTTTCAAAGGGAATCTAGTACAAACATGTATGAACCTAATTGCAAAATCATTGAATGATTCATCATTTTCTTTACTTAAGCAACTTAATTCTTCACTTAATTCATCATAATCATAATTGTTAAAATCTGATGAAAAATCAATTACAAACTTAGACAAAGAATGAATCGAATTAGTCGGAAAAGAAGTGAACCAATATTTAACCCGACCTCAGAAGGTGAGAGCGAACAATCTACATATGATATTGAGATCATTGATCTTATTCTTTAAGAACTTATAAAAAAACTTAAAAATATGGTCTATACAGATGTGTTCCCTTCATCATCAAAGGTGATTTCTGAAAAGAGATCAGTTGTCTTGTTGGGAATAACTAGTAATGAGACATTGAAAGCATGTTCCAACACGGTGATTTGGGCAGGAGCCATGAAAAATCAAGAAATTGAATAAATTGACTCCAAATAGTTAGTTTGTCATCTAACTTTCCTTCTAGTGCATTATATGATAACACAGAAGAATAATTTATAAACCTGGAATTATGACAGGGTGAGGGGTGAAAACATTTAATCATTAAATTTACCTCGGCCCTCCTTCTAGCGCCATTTGTTGACAGACGTTTATGACACACCGTCAACGAGAAGGGAAGATCTGATCTGGGGTTGTCTACTTAACCCAATATGTTTGGTATAATCTATCCTGACGGGTTTTATGGCTCCGTTAGCCAACTAAGATCCTAAATTTTTTTAAAAGATGTAAACTAACTAAAAATACTAGTCTAACAGTCAACACTTTAATTACAAATGCTTAACTAGCAATGTTTATATACAATGATTATATACAGTTTACAAGGTTTGAGCAAAGCCTTGTGAAAACAATTGTTTTAAGATAATGGATCTAAACAAGATTAAAAAAAACAAAATTATTCTAGTACTCTAAATGAACAATGAATGAACAAGATTGTAAATGATGTAATGAAAATAGACAAAGAATATTGAAGTTTAAATGATGCAATCACTCTTCATTTACAAATCAACAAATTAAATAAATAAAAAGTTAACTAACCTCTAGTTGATCAGCAGTACTAAGCTAAATTCATCTCTTTGTATTTGTATGACCTCCTCTTAACCTGTGTCAAGTGTAAACCTATGAAAGAAGCAAGAATAATACTTCCTGAAGAAATTCAAGGAAGTGTTTCATATTCTGGAGCGAGTTTATGCAATAGAAAGACAAATAATTATATATCATGTGACCTTGAAATGTCCAATAATTGAAAATGAAAGAAATTCCAATTCTCTTGAATGGTGTTACCAACTATCTAGCATCATATGTAAACACACAATACTTGAATAGATGATCAGTCACAGATATAAACTAAACCAAAAGATAATGAACAACATAAAGAATAAGCAGGACATAAAATATTATGTGAAGAACAAACTAAAGCTAATTCTACACAGATAACATTTCACATCAAGAAAGTACATGAGAAGACAATGAAAAAACACTGCATAGTCTACACAGAACGAAAGCCAAAGAGTACATTGCGTTCTCATATAGTTTCAACAAAATATGTTCATTATATGGTCCAAGAAGAATTTTTTGGACAATAGACTCTTAAAGATTGAAAAAATTAATACATAAATGATAACAATTAACCATGTATTGATAAAATGGACTAAAGTTAATTTAAATCAATGCATAATCAATTACTCAAATAATATGAAGATATTATAATGAAAATAAAACCATTTTACTCACAGGACAAAAGTCATTAAGCAATCTGGAATTTCATATTCTTCTTCGAGAATACTCGTCCATTCTCCCAAAATTCCAACCATCCGTTACTCCATTTGAAAAGAAAAAAAGTTTACAAAAAAAATAATATAAAAAAAGAAAGGATAAAAATCCTCCTCCCAATTTCTTGGATCCCCGTGCTCTAAACTTTCTCATATATTTATACAATGAATGAACAGTCTGGCATCACTAATAATTTCTGCCACCTGAAATTTGTCTCGTAAAGAGACACAAATATCTCTCAAATCGTCTATTTGTTTGGACAAATTCTCACTTGTAAGCTGAATGGGTCCATTTTGCAGACATGTTTTCAACCGTTTCTTCAAATCCCTTACGGTTTGGCTAGAACAAGTCCCGCAAAATTGTCTATCTGTTCTTGAGCGCATTTCCAAATCTTATCTGTTGTTGCTCATAAATTATTTACAGCAATCCAATATTATTTTTGGATCAATTATCTTGAACGTATTTAGATAATAAAATCAATCCATGATCAGATCCGTACCAAATAACTGATAATAGAAACTTGTGAAACAAAAAGAAACCAAATTAATAACCTAAAAATTGTAAATAAAACAAAATCTAGAACAATAAAATTAAAATGAATTTAAACTAACTATAAGTTCTAAACAAACATTGTTTATATTTTCCTTTCAAATATGATCTTAAAAATCTAGAAGCTTCAAGTTGATGGAGAGGATAAAAATGTTAATTTTGGGTTTTCACAAAATCAAACAAATGATAGATAATTATTTTTTTATTTTTATTTTTATTTTGAAATGAGATGCAAACTAACAAAAGAATTTAATTAATTAAACCTACCAAATGATTTTGTGAAAATGATTGCTAATGAGCAAAATACGATGACATAATTATAAATTAAACAAAAGTAAACAGTTGATAAAAATTAATGTTTTCGTTTAAATTAAGATTTCTATGTTCGTCTCTCCCTCATTCAAAATTGATTAAAGGTGAACAAATATCATAGAAACGATGTGTCACAATAAACGTTCTTACTGTAAAATCATTGTTATTAATCCATGTCTTCAACCAAGCCATGCTCATAGGAGATAAATTCAATAAGGAAGAGGTAATAACAAACTCCCAAATTATGAAGCTCGTCCATCGACATAAAAAATATGTAGAAATAGAAACGAAATGGCATTTGAATTTCATGAAATTCAAACCAAACAAAAGAAAATAGTATAAATTAAAACCAACCTCGAAACAAATCAAACCAATACCAATCCAATCAAGTCAAAGAGAAAAAAATGAAGAATCCAAGTAAAATTTCAAGGTACGCGAGATTTTGATTAAAAATAAAGAAGGGGGTTGTTGGGCCCAACATTTCTATGATTGGATAATTTTTGGTAGTGATGAGACTGGAATTCTCATTTATTTTTGAGGAGATATATTCTACAATGAGCATTCAATCACTTTTTAGCCACTCATTCCACAATATTTTGCAACCTTGTCTTTCTAGTGATTTATGTTTGTGATATCTTTATTTTCCTTTTCTATTTTTCATCAAAATTTTCCATCGTAGATTTCATTATGTCTTTATGTCGCATGTGAATGTTTTATGATCATTTCACTATAATTGATTTTCTATTTTTTATTTTTAGGGTTATAGGAGGTGTAGGTCATAATAAAAGGTGAGTAAAAGTCGAATGCTACCATTATTAAGTGTTAAGGTGCCTTGCTTTAAGTAATTGGAATCATTTTTGTGCATTGTTATGGTTATAGATGGAGAAATTGTCAAAATCTACATAGATTTTGATGAGTGCATGCGGGAGATGTAATACATTGAATGCTCTGAATTTTATTTACACTTTGTTTTGGTCACCTGCAACTTTGCTTTATTCATTTATCTTATTATATGGCTTTTCAAAGTTAAAGTGAAATTTACTCCATTATTTGCAGTTCATTATTGAAGATGAAGATTACTAAGTAAACATATCATGATGTTATAGGTTCTTACAAAAAAAATAGAAAAATAAAAACTTGGTTATATAAAACATAGCTTGTGCCTTTCATTCTTTATTATAAACTCTTACTCCTAGGTTTTTTCCCTTCATATGTCCATATCAATTGTAATTATGTTGTAAGGCGTCCCCTTCTTTGCATTCTATGTTTTCTAATGCCTTTTTAGTTATTCATGACCATCATATCCATTCGATGACCATGAATCCAATCATGGGCATCCAATCTGCTACAACTATCTATGCTTAATTGTATGTTGTTATCCCTCCTTCAATGCAGCCTTCATCTCAATGGTTTATGATGTTTGTTTCAATGCCATTAATGGGTTCGTCCAAAAGTTGTCGGTGTCAGGTAAGTGCAAACTAAAAACCCTAAAGAGATGGAGGAATTGTGGTTGATATCGTACTTCGATTTTTCATGGTTCTTCTTGGCCAAAGATAGTGCAGGGGTAACATCGCTCATCACATCGAAGAAATTGCAGCAATCAGTGTCCAAATCAATAAATTAATGGATTAAAAAAACACTAAAGAAAACTATTCCCAGTTTCCCTTGAGCTTGAGCTCGTTTTTTTGCGAGGGCATGAGAACAAACAAGCCTAGAACAGACATCATCCTACGCATATGAAGGTCCAGATTGTCTTAATTGTTTCTCACTACTCTCTGTCATCCAATTTCCAACCATGTTAAGTCCAAAATCCTACTTGAATGCTAAATTAAAGATCTTG
>JASDQU010681793.1:16105-35670 GCA_032191745.1 Picea mariana | reverse complement strand
GGTTACGGGGATACTCAGGAGAGGCGAGTGTTCCACGGCCAAATTTTATCTATCAGAATTTTTGACTACAAAACGTGTAAAGCGGAAGAGATCATGATGGGGCAGTTCAGCGGCCGGTTTGTATATTTGCGGGATTCTGAGAAATTGGCTAAGTATGGAATAGGGAAACGGTCGAGCGAACTCATTCTCGAAAGAGAGGATTGAAGTTTTCGTGAACGGACCAACCCAATGACGTGCAAATGACATTCCATGATGTTTGAAATTAGCGCTTGCTAATTGCATACCTAGAGATAAGATCTTATATATAATTGGTAATTGCTAATTGCAAAGGAGCGCAGGCACATGAAACAACGACTAGGAACTAAATATTTCTTGAACCAGCCAAACCAACGATCCGCCAAATAAATTCGAAGAAATGGAAAGTATGGAAAGCGGACATACCTGGTTCAAAATGGGGTGACAATAGTTCCACAAAAGACGTAAAGACCCGACGGTTAAATTGTATTTCTCAGAAGTTTTCAGTGCAAAATTTATACCACGGAAGAGGGCATGATAGGTAGACTGTAATACGAAAGAGAGTATGATCTGAGTCCATCTGTAAATTTGTATATTGCGGAAGTGAGGGTACTGTTCGTAGGTTATGGAACAATAGAAGTCCAATCTAGAGCCCACCTACTAGGAATTCGCGGTCGGAGAAGTGTTTAAGTATGGAATTTCACATCTGTAACAAATTTGTATATCGCGGAAGTGATGGTACTGTTCGGAGGTCATGGAATCCGCCTAGGAGAGCTCGCCTACCGGGAATCCGCGGTCGGAGAAGTGTCTGGGTATGGAATGGGGAAGCGGTCGGTCGGTGTCGCGATATAAGAACACTAGTGCAAGCATGAACCCGCAAGTTCGTCGATGCGTGCAGCCATACATTTTCGAAAAAAAGAATAAGTGACGAGAAAGATAAAGTTCAGGGAAAAGAGAAACATATATTTGGCCAAGTGTAGAAGACAGAAAAGAAGGACCAATATATTCACATCTGTAACAGATATCCCATTTTCCTTCGAAGATATATACTTGGAAAGAAGTGTGAAGTTGGCAGGCACAGAAAACAACGACTAGGAATACGATCCACGAGTTTACTTGGTTTTTAGTTGTATGCTTCGTATGTTAATTTGTATATCGCGGAACTCCGAGTCATTTTTTTAACCAGCCAGCCCGTAAGTTTGGCTGTCAATTTGTATACTGCGGAACTGTGGGTGCTATTTGTAGGACATGGAACTATAGAGGAAATGCTTCGCCCTTTAATATAGCTTCTATGGCACAAATGTGGTATGGCTCGTTTAAGCACTTTTCCATCCGTAAACAATGGAAATATTGAGCCCTGGAGCCCTGGAGCCCTGTGTCAATTTGTATATCGCAGAGCTCCGAATGTTGTTTGGAGGTCACATAAAAATAGAAGCATAATGTTGAGCTAGCGAGTGCGCAAGTCCGCCTGTCAATTTGTATATCGTGTAACTCTGGGTGCTACTTGTAGGACATGGAACAATAGAGTGCCAATTTAAAGAAAGGGGAAGCACTCGGTGGAAACAGGTGAATCCGCCAAGCAGCGCAACAAGGAATTTTCGAAAAAAAACGATTAAGTAACCAGGAAGAGAAACTACAGGGGATAAAAGAGTGGCAAAATAGAAAGGTGGAGGGCAGTTTTTGTAAGCGCAAATTGGTTTCAATGAAGTGCCATTTTTTCAAAATCATCATTTTCTATTAATTGTCAGCAAATGCATTGTTGAAGATTATATTTTATTACAACCTTTGAGTGTAAATATGTTCTTGATACATTCTTCCATGACTGTAACATATTAACTTAAGTACTAAACTTCATTTTCTACTAATTGTCAACAAATGCTTTGTTGAAGATTAGAGTTTAATGGAATGTGTGGGTGTAAGTGTGTTCTTGATACATTCTTCCACGACTGTAACATATTAACTTAAGTATTAAACTTTTTGCATTATGGGTTGTTAGCATTAAAACTTAATAACTGCATGTCTAAAAACAAGAATGACGATTTTGCTGCAAGATTGTACATTGGTATTGCTATGTTCTATCTGCATTACAAATAGAATTGAACATTGGTTTGAAACTGTGTGTAATCCATTTTTTGTTTGCATAAAAGGCTGGTGGATTGACACAGTACATTTTCATATAATTCTTAGATGTTCCATCTTAGAAAAAATAACCTAAGTAAACACAATATCGAAGAACTATGAGACCACCGAACCATGCCAATGAGAACATGCGTTAAATCCAGAAAAGAAGCAACAACGAAGACTCCAAGGCAAATTTTTTTAATAGAAACTCCATTTAAAAAAAAAGAAAAACACCGAGTATTGTACATCTATCCTTAAAATTGAACCCAGTTCTTCGGGCCAGAACATTGAACGTATCTACCACAAACATAGGCACAAGATTCATAGTATGCAGGATCCTTGTAGTTTTCTCCTCGATGAATCATCCTGTGGTAAAATTGATAGTTTTCATAAGATTTCCATGAGGAAGAACACGAAAAAACGTTGTAGGGAAAATGGAATATCCCTTTACTGAAACTTAGGACACAACTAGAAACTGCCTCTACATAGTTGAAAAAAATTCAGGGACGCAGGTTGCATGTGCAATTCCAGAGGCCCAAATTAGTCCATTCTGGGTGGAAGGAGATGATTAGTAGAAATATGCCTTGCAAAAGTGAGAGTTCTGGACCTGATTCCCGAAGATGTTAATTGTATATCCAAAAAACATGACATTAGTCCCACAAGTGAATAATTTTTTGGCTTGAAATATATCTCTGGGAGCATCAACATATAATTTCTTTACAGTGAAACTCTTCTTCCCAGAACGAACTAATTTGGATCTATGGAATTCCTACTTTTGCACTGCAAAGAGACTATTGTGTTCAACGTCGGTTTCTTTTCTGAAACTCCTTTTGGTGTTGTTAGGATCGCCATCACCGAGTCGAGAAGTTTCTCCCATTATGCTTGATTTCAATTTCAGTGAAGGAGTGGGAACGGCCTCTGCATTGCCATCATCCATTGTCGTATCATCGCCCATCAGATCATCTTCTTTCGGCTCGGAATCCATGACATCAACCTCTGTTCCAACCATCAATGCAACTGGGTAGTTTCTCTGAGTAGGCAGGGTTTCCTTGGAATTCTTTGGCTTGAAATATATCTTTCAGTGTACCAAGGGACCATCTCCTTTTTTGCTCCTGGGCAGAGGGAGATGAATAGTAAGAATATGCCTTGTAATAGTGGAACCTCTCGCCATTATGCCCAAATGTGTTTACTGCATCTAGACAGAGCTGCTGCCACAAGTTAACGAGAATTTTATTTTTCTTGAGACGATGTTTGAAATGAAAATTGGGGAGGGATAATATAACTCTCCACAAATTATGGTTTAATGCGTATCAATGGAATATCTCCTCGAGACTTTCGCTGATCAATGACAATCTCCAGGGTTCGTGCAGAATGAGTTGTTACCATTAAATCTCACCAATTGCATATTTAGAAAAAAGTGCGAAGGTTGCGATGACGACGAAGAGAGATTAAGAATTAGAAATTTCTTAAAGGTGCCAACCTGCCGGCGCACAAAAATAGATTGCATCATGTTTGAAATGAATAGTTGGAAAGGATAACATACTTCTGCGCAAATCTTGGTTTAATTCGTAGTAATGACAAATCTTCTTCGGCCTTCTGGACATTAATGACAATCTTAATGGTTCTTGCAGGATGAAATATTAGCATTAAAGCTTAATTATTGCATTTCTAGAAACAAGTACGAAGGTAGCAGTGATGGTGAATTGCGATGAAGCAATGTACATTTCGTGCACCTACCAACCCGCGAAACCGATTCCAAGAAATGCCCAAGTATGGAAAGCAGTCGGGTGGGTTACAAAAGAAAAAGGGCAGAAGATATACCTAGGAGACATGGAGGGCTGATGGTCATATTGCATCTCAGTGAGAGATATCGGTTGTCAATTTGTATGTCGAGGAATTTCGGCTGTTGTTTGTGAGTAGGGAAACAATGGAAGCGCAATGGCGAGAGGGAAATTTGTATATTGATGAACTTCCGGTTCTGTATATAAAATCATGAGACATTGGGAAAAAGGACCACGTAAACAGAAAGAGAAATCATACAAGATGAAGGGGATTTGTTTTCTAATTTGTAAATCACGGAATTCCGGGTGCTAGTTGTAGGCGACGGAACAATGGAAACGTAATGTTAAACCCGCCTATGCAGGAACCCATGATTTAAAAAGTTTGTTCAATATGAAATGGGGAAGCAGTTGGTCGGGCTAGTGATATAAAAATAACAATGGAAATCTGAAGACGCAAATCTGCCAAATCCATCACCTAGGCATTTTCCAAAAAATGAGTAAGTAAAGAAAGGGAAAGCAGAGAGAAAAGAGAAACTAGAAATTTTCTGAAAAACGAGTAATACACACTAAATATGTACTATAAAGTATGAACATGAGATGTTATAGAGCATGTACAGATCCCACATTCCATACTAAGCCACTTTTTCAATCGTGGGTTCTCGGGCTGGCGGGCTCAAAATTGGGCCTCTATTATTCTGTGGCCTACAAATAGCATCCAAAATTCCGTGATATCCAAATTGGCAAGTGAACCTGTGGGCTAGCTCAGTCAACATTGCACTCCTTCTGTTTCGTGTCATACAAACAACACTCAGAGTTCCACAATATACAAATTGACAGATGAACTCCAGGGTTAGCAGCCTCAAGAGTGCGATTGTTTATGGATGGTAATCCCTATTAACTATTTAACATTATCTAAAAACATTATTTGCAATACTAAATTATTAATATTAAATATTGATATTGTACAATTTAATTAGACAAGAAGGTTTGTACAATATGAAACGGGGAAGCGGTCGATCGGGCTGGTGATATAAAAGTAAGTGAAATCTGAATACGTGAATCCACCAACTTCCTTACCAATAAATTTTCCAAAAAAATGAGTAATACATAATATGTACTTTTAGAAAGTACGAACATGAGATTTTATAGAGCATGTACTGATACCACATTCCATACTTAGGCCAATCTTTGGATCACGGGTTCTTGGGCTGGCGGGCTTAAAATTGGGCCTCTATTGTTCTGTGTGCTACAAATAGCACCCAAGAGTTCTGTGATATACAAATTGACAAGCAGACTTGTGGGCTGGCTCGCTCAACATTGCATTTCTATTGTTCCGTGTCCTTCAAACAACACTCAGAGTTCCTCCATATGCAAATTGACAGATGGACTCTAGGGCTGGCGGGCTCGAGCTTGCGATTGTATACAGATGATGATCCCTATCAACTATCTAATACTACCTAAAATACATTATTTTCAATACTAAAGTATTAATATTAAATATTGATATTGTATAATTTAATTACATAAAATTATTAAAGGAAGTTAAATATCTTATTTCAAAGAAAAACCCGCATATTCGGAAACTTGCGTTCCAAAACTTTTGTATAAATATGAAACAGGGAAGAGGTCGGTCGGGCTGGTGATATACAAAATGGGTGGAAATATGAACACGTGTATCGCTCAAGTTCCGCACCTAGAAATTTTGCCAAAAAACGAGTTATACATACTAAATATGTACTTTTATAAAGTATGGTCATGAGATTTTATAGAGCATGTACGGAGCCATCATTCCATACTTAGCCACTTTTTGGATCGCTGGTTCTCGGGCTGGCGGGCTGAAAATTGGGCCTCTATTGTTCTGTGCCCTACAAATAACATCCAGAGTTCTGCGATATACAAATTGACAAGGGGACTTGCGGACTATTTGAATTTTAAGGGCCTCGTATTGATGTAATAGCACAATTGGACTTGGGCCAGTTTATATTCATTTATTACAATATCAAACAGATAAGTGGTCGGTCGGGATGGTGATATAAAAGTAATTGAAATCTGAAGCCATGAATCTACCAACTTCTGCAGATAGAGTTTTTTCGAAAAATGAGTAATACATACTAAGTATGTACTCTTATAAGGTATGGACATGAGGTTTTTATAGAGCATGTATGGATCCCGCATTCCATACTTTTCCACATTTTGGATCACGGGTTCTCGGTCTGGCCGGCTCAAAACTGGGCCTCTATTGCTCTGTATCCTACAAATAACATCCAGAGTCCCGCGATATACAAATTGACAGGCGAACTTGTGGACTGGATCGCTCAACCTTGCACTTTTATTGTTCTGTGTCTTCCAAACAACATTAAGAGGAAACGAGTAATACATACTAAATATGTACTTTTATAAACTATGGACATGAGATTTTATAGAGCATGTACAGATCCCTCATTACATACTTAAACACTATTTCGATAGTAGGTTCTCGCGCTGGCGGGCATAAAATTGGACTGCTATTGTTCTGTGCCCTACAAATAGCACCCAGAGTTCCGCGATATGCAAATTGACAAGTGGACTTGCTGGTTATTTGATTTTTAAGGGCCTCGTGTTGATGTGATATCATAATTGGACTTGGGACAATTTATATTCGTTTATTACAATATCAAACGGGGAAGCAGTCGATCGAGCTGGTGATACAAAAGTAAGTGAAATCTGAAGTCGTGAATCTGCCAACTTTCGCACCTAGAATTTTTCTGAAAAATGGGTAATGCATAGTAAGTATGTAATCTTATAAAGTATCGACATGAGAGTTTTATAGAGCATGTACGGATCACACATTCCATACTTGGCCACTTTTTGGATTATGGGTTCTCAGGCTGGCGGGCTCAAAATTGGGCCTTTATTGTTCCGTGCCCTACAAATAGCACCCAGAATTCTGCAATATACAAATTGACAAGCGGACCTGCAGCTTGGATGGCTCAACATTGCACTTCTATTGTTCCGTGTCCTCCAAACATCACTCGGAATTCCGCAATATACAAATTGACAGACGGAGTCCACGGCTGGCGGGCTCAAGATTGCCATTGTTTACAGATGCTAATCCCTATCAACTATCTAACATGATCTAAAAACATTATTTCCAATACTAAATTATTAATACTAAATATTGATATTGCACAATTTAATTAGACAAGAAAGTTTGTACAATTTGAAATGGGGGAGCGGTTGGTCGGGCTAGTGATATAAAAGTAAGTGGAAATTTGAACACATGCATCCGCCAACTTCCAGACCTAGAAATTTTTCGAGAAACGAGCAATACATACTAAACATGTACTTGTATAAAGTATGGACATGAGATTTTATAGAGCATGTACAGATCCCTCATTCCATACTTAGCCACTTTTTGGATCGTGGGTTCTCGGGCTGGTGGGCTCAAAATTGAGCCTCTATTGTTTCGTGTCCTACAAATAGCACCCATAGTCCCGTGATATACAAATTGACAGACGGACTTGCGAGCTCTTTGGATCAACATTGCACTTCTATTGTCTCATGTCCTCCAAACAACACTCGGAGTTCTGCGACATACAAATTGATAGAAGAACTCCAAGACTGGTGGGCTCAAGATTGCGATTGTTTACGGATGGTCATCCTATCTAACATTATTTTCAAATACTAAATTATTAATATTAAATATTGATATTGTACAATTTAATTACATAAAATTATCAAAGGATGTTAAATCACTTATTTTAAAAAAAATTAAGGAAACAAAATAAAGTTTTTTAAAATTCTATCACCACAAGCATAACAACGACCAATTTGAATTTTAAGAGCCTCTTGTTGATATGATAGAAGAATTGCATTTTGCATAGTATATATTCGTTGACTTGAAATTATTCCAGGAGATTAATTTTACCAAGTTCATCGATTAAGGAAAAATGCTAAAACAAGCCACATACTACATTTGCATCACAACGCCATAGAAATTATCATGTAGATTTGCGGGCTAGTTGGCTAAAAAATTCAATTCTATTGTTCAGTGTCCTTCAAACAATAGTGGGAGTTCTGCGATATACAAATTGACAGATGAAGCATACAACCAAGAACCAACTAAACTCCAAACATGCCACAAGCAAGTTCCCAAAAGCTTCCATAGAGCAGGTTACATCGACCTTTGCATCAAACAATTTGATATACAAAGAAAAGACGTCGTTGCATCCATTTTCTGTTACATTTGGTGCATGTTCCTAGTAGAAAATAACCGGGGCCATGGGATATATGGGGTTTGCTGCCATGCTTCCCATTTTTGGACCGAACAATATTATGCACATGCAATCCCAAGTAGTCGAGTCCGACGAACATTCATCTGGATGTTGAAGAAATATTATAGAGACACATGAGGTATTTTCATTTCCTGCCAAAGTTTGATATATTTTTTTTCCCTTCTTCAGTCGATATGCAAAATTGCGTTGTCCTCATTTAAGGTGAATTTGTTGTGTATCCAAAGGTCCCACAACATGTAGACACTGCTTGCCTTTTTTTGTAGATACGTTTCATACGACAATTCCGCCAACTTAGGAAGCACATTTTGTAACAGAGGCTACCTAACCGTACAATGAACGGTTGTGTTGCGCACGTTTCAGATGGTATCATTGAGGCAATGTCCATATATATATGGACATTTTTCACTGCATCGCAGATAATCAATCGTATCATCACTTATCAAAGCAGAGGCAAAAGAAAGAGAGTTTCTTTTCACAGATACAGGTTCAAAGGGAGTCGAGTACGTATTGGCTGCAACTAAAACACCTTCAACTTGGGAACACGAGCATAGGAATTAATACATTGAACAATATAATACACAATTGCACACCCCCCCCCCCTTAAAAAAATGAAAATAAAATAAAACAGGACACAAAAATTTGTTGAAGGCTATTTGTATAAGCAAAGTGAGGATGATTTTGTGGATGTATACGCACAACAATTGTAGAGATAGCTAGTTTCTTTAGATCCTGTACTCTATCTGCTTGCAACTCTGTTACAAATGTTGCTTGGGTTGTCCGAAAGATCCTTTCTCTAACATCCATTTTCTTTGTTATATTTTTGAAGAGCATAAGTGGAATCTGCCCTTTATGCAATTGCTGCTCCATTGACGAAAACAAATTTGAATAGGTATTGAACAATTGCAGCTACAACATGGAACAGTGCAATATTTGAGTAACTTACCCGAGATACATACACATGCGAAAGTAAAGGAAAAAACTGGATATGAAAAGCGGTACCATTGCCTTGTCGTTGTCTGACTCTCCATCCTTTATATGGAGAATGTGTTGCGAACCAAGTTTTCTCGCCAGTGTTATAGCTGCGCCAATCGTTCCAATTGGGTAAATATCAGTGCTCTTTGCAAGCTGGTTGATAGTCGCGTCTGGGACGAAACGATATTCTGAACAAACAACGAGAATTGTTTCCACAACACTTGTTTCGTTGAGCGAAATAATTCGATCAAAATAACCACGGTCATATACTGTTTTGGGCAATATATTAAAATTTGTAATGGATATCCTGTTACCCGGCAATATCTTTTCTGCATGTTTCTGGACAAGTTGTGTAGGAATAGTCAATGTCACTGTCATCATGGCCTCCTTGTCTATCATGTCAACATGCATAATGGATTTACTTTTGTTTGCCTTGTTCAAGTAGGTGCTATAGACGACCATTATGTCCTCGACGAACACTTGTCCAGTTCGGCGGCTGTTCAAGCCCTCTATTGATAGCACTTTGGGTGTTACAACTCTAGACCCGGTGACAATTTTGGAAGAGGAAAACTAAAGTGAATGGTAGTGTGCATTTTTTTTTTTTTTGTATTCTTCTTTCACTAGCATAAATCTATAAGTACACGCATAGCTTCGATGAACTATGGAGCGATATTTTTGCAACCACACCTCTTGGTCTACGGAACATGTGGTACGTTCGACATCTCGCTTGTACTTGTTGAGACTTCTTGTGAACTGCAAACCATGTATTGTAGATGACATCAACATATTCACCATGCCATAGATGAATATATAGCCGAGGATATTTGTTTGGTAAACATAGTAAGAGCAGAGCATATGCATCTTTACCTTTGGCCTTGTCGGTCTACTGATGTCTGGGATGACTGACTGCTCATGCCCATGCCACTAATCCAAATTTTTCTGATGCAAGCATGTGCAGATGAACATCGAGACTAAACAAGCATATGCATTGTATACTTTCCATCGGAAGGAATAAATAACTGTAAAATTGTATGCATCTATTTTTTTTAACTGGAAAAATGTGTAACAGTAAACAAGGCGTGAGGGCAGGGCACCACTGCTAATCAGTATATCGCGGACCCTCAGAAGCCAAGGGAGCAATCTTGAACCTTCCAGCCCAACACCCACAATCGACAAAGTGGGTAACTATGGAATAAGGTAGAAGCGCGACCATAGATGTGAAGCCGTTAGTGTGCCAACCGATGCATCAAGGCATTTTCGGAAAAACCACTAAGCAGATCAATTAGAAAACAAAAGGGATAATAGAAAATGGAAAAAGTAGAAATAGGAAGGGCAGAAAGGCCGAATGCTGCCAAGCCATCGTTTTTAAGTCTAATATTATATGCCCGCATCCACTTTGTATATTTAATTTACCAACACAATTGGTATACCTTTTAGAAGATTGTACCACAAAACCCTCTACTGTTGCACAGAACAATTCATCTTCTTGTCTGACCAACCTTTTTTTTCGAAGGTAGCAACACTGAATATGCAATGGACATGAAGGCAAGTTAGGATGAAGACAAACATGTAAAAGAAAGAGAAACAGGTCTATTTACCCGCCAAAGAGTCCATCGTCCTCTCCAGCCATTCTGTTTGTTTAAATGTAGCAACGCAACGAAAACACAACGAACATGAAGTAGGTTAGTATGCAAGAAGGCATGTAATGAAGATAAGTTATAATGAAGACAAATATGTAAAAGAAAGAGAAACAAGACTATTCACCCGTGAAAGAATCCATCGTCATCTCCAACCATTCTGTTTGTTTAAATGTAGCAATGTAGCGAAAACACAACGGACATGAAGTAGGTTACTATGCAGGAAGGCATGTAATGAAGATAAGTTATCATGTAGGAAGGCACACAACATCTACATACAATAAACTAGCTGAACACATATACAGATAATAAATGAAATAAAAAACAATGCAATATGAAATAAAAGTACAAGCATGCACCTTTCTATATCCTCTTCAACCGATGCAGTCAAGACTCCGTCGTTTTCTCCAACTATTTTGTTTGTTTGAATGTGGGAACACACAAAACACAATGAACATGAATGGAAGATGATATGCACTAGAGAACAAGTAATATGTACATATAGTAAAAGGGACTCAACGAACAGTCTAAAATATAGGAAGAAACAAGAACCTTTGCGCTTCTCCATCCATAGTTATAAATGTGTAATTTTTTTTCCCTGCACAAAATATATTACAAGCCACAAAATATCATGAAATTGCATGGCCGTAGCTATACGATTTATGTTTTTTCATGACAAAGTATCCATATATGCTTCCATCGATGGAAATACATGTTCTTTATCCTCTACACATATTGTTGTGCCCACAATACAAGATTTTGGTTTTACGTGGCAAACTAGCCAGATATGCTTCCAAACATCCAAATATAATTTTGCAGAATCTTTGCTGTACATATCATATCTCAAGTACAAGACAAGATGTATTGTGGGCACACTAGTCTGTGTAGAGGAAAAAGAACATGTAATTTCATATGGGCACATCTAACCATACATGCTTTATAAATGCAACCCGAATATGCTTTATTTTAACAAAAAAACAACGGATATTGCAATTTCACATGTAATTCTCGAACAATTTTGCATGCAAGTATTTTCTTTCATGCAGAAGCACCGGCAAAATCTCACAACAGAACAGATATCGGCCTCAGTAGATAGGGAAAATAACACAACTGCATGTCGACTCGTGGGTGTAGGGATTGAACACCGTAAAGCACCCCAAAAACAATAATAATCCAAAAAAAAAAAAACAGTTCCAACCACCGGCGTTGGACCCCAACCCCGCAAGGCCGAATCAAACAAAAGAAAACAGCAAGCACCAAACTAGTGAGAAAGCACAAACAGGCCGAACTGCAGCCCTAGGGCCCCAAAGCGTAAACTCGACCCAAACAAACACAACCAACAACCCACTAACCAATGAACCAACGAACAAGCAACAACCACCGAACCAATAAACAATATATGTATCTCCAATGATTAAGAAACTGCAGCCGAAGCACAAAAGGAACTGAAAACATACGACGAGCATGCCACTAGAAATAAGCAAACATTCTTACTTGAAAACTGCAAACACTAAACAACAAACAAGGAATAGAAAATGAAACTATGGCATGGAAACTTACTCTGAAACGATGAAAGCCAGAAGCACAGGTCGAATTGTGAACCAAACAACAACAACAAGCAACAACCGACAAACCAACGAAGAAGAAGCACTCATCGAACCAGTAAAAAATGTATGTAGCTTCAATGATGATGAAATTGCATTGCAAGGCTAGAAGAAGGATGAAAGATACAATGCCTATTCAACTGGCGGTAGATAACAATATTTTAAAAAACCACTGCAACATTGTATGGAAAATTTCAAGGAAAAATGCACTCCGAGAAGCGTATTTAGATAAACATTTAAGTCAGTCAGGCTGTCTAAGCACCTCGCGGTATGCAAACATTTAAGTTGCCAGGCCTGTTGGAGGACCTCGCGTCATGTAAACATTTAAGCTGTCAAGCCTATTCAAGCACCTCAAAAAAAGTGTCAATACATTTCAATACAAATACATGCGCCAAGGACATTATAAACTTTGGAATTATCGATCACTATAAATCTTGGATATCTAAACATTTCAATATGATTAGTACAAATAAAAACTTAGGGATATATTCAGCTAGCAGAAAATGCTAATACAAACATTTGAACTAATGCTAGCATTAATCCACCTTCAAGCAATACATAGGAAAAATATATGATTCAAAAAGACTGTATACGATAAAAAGTTTGGATATGTTCCCATATAAAACATTGGGAATAGCGAAGCCAACAATAATACCTCCAATCTCTTATCCAATCAGGTCAGTACATATATGGTACATTTTATTATATAAAAATCTATGTTTTTAGTTCCCTAGCTCCAACAATAGGTATTATGCAAATATTTTTGGTCAAAGGACAAACTAATATGTAGTCAACGAATTATCGATCGCTATAGTCCCTCTATGCCTACGACAGGGACTAAAAAATAGATATTTGATGTTCTTGAAAGAAATCTTGATTGTTCAATAGTTAGAATCTTTCCATATTGTCACTTATTTGGAATAAAAAATAAATATTTGATTTTCTTAGACCATATGATTGTCAAAATCAATTTGTTTTTTTTTATCCTCTTGTCTAATGAACTATTGACATCAACTTGATTCGTTCCTTTAAGTTGTTTAATAGCCAAGATCATTTTTTTCTTTCGAGGATTTTTTTTGCACTGTTAGATCATTCTTTCATTTCCAAATGAGATTGATTTCAAAACTGGGTCCCTTTTTCGCTTCATCCCTTGATTTCAAAATCATGCCCCTTCTTCACTTCATTTTCCTGATTTCCATATTGGACCCAATTTCAAAACCAACCCCCTTATTCACTTTGTCCCCCCATTTTTCAAATCATGTCTTATTGCCAAATTGCCCCCCCCCAATAACCTCTTCTTCTTCCTTTGAACACTCCCTAGAACTTGTTTCGATTTTTTTTGGATATTTTGAGGCCTTTCTTGAATTTTTGATTGAGTGTTTGAACTTTGAACAATGGTGATTGACGCCGATTTCCAAATCAGGCCATGTTTTCATTCTTTTTCAACTGTCATTACCCCAATTTGAAAATTGGCCCCGATTGCCAAATCAAGGTCTTCCTCCTTCAATTGATATGTGGATAGGTCTTGATTTTAAGATAAGTCTCAATCTCCAAATCATACCCTCCTTTCAATCTTCAAACTATTTAGTTTCTCCCCCCTCTATTCAACTCTTTTAACTTTAACCTTTTTTCCAATGGTCTTTTACGTCCTTTGGAATATCACTATGTCATGTCGAAACTTTTCCTTAGCCTGATTTGAAAATCAACCTCAATTCTCAAATCAGGACCTCCCTTCACGTATTCAACTAGTCCATTGCCTCGATTTCATGATCAACCATTATTCCCGAATAAGGACATTTCTACATTTGTCCACTTTTACCTTGTCCTGATTTTCCCATTAGGTCTAATTTCAAAATTGTTGATGATTGCAGCTTCATGAGACATTATCCAGATTGTACTCCTCTAGATTGAGTTGAATTGATATGAGAGAACACCTATGTGATAGGTGAGTCATACTCATCTTGATCGAGTTGAGTTAACCTGTGTTGGTCTCTTGTTGTGATCCTTTGGACTGAGTTGAGATGACTTGAGATGGTCTCTTGTCGTACTCCTATGGACTTAGTTGATTCGACTTGAGATGGCTCTCCAGTTCGTACTCCTATGTATTTAGTTGAGTTGATCTTTCTAAGAGTGACATCCCTTGTGGTTGAGCACATGTGGACTTGTCCCTAGTGTTAGAGCACTAGAGGATGTGTGTGAGACCCCTTGCTATATTGTCAAAGAGTAAGACTATTGTAAAACCCTAATTTGTATTGTGAAGGGTACAAGTCAACCCTACTGTGTAAAGGCAATTAATATTATGTAAAATACTAATTATATTATTGAGTTATACAAGTCGGCCCTATTGTGCCAATGAAGAGACATGTCTATTCATTGAGTTATGTCATGTATATATTAGTGAATGATCCCCATTGTGAATCATTCATCTCACTCACTCAATGCATTACTTGGAGAGTTGTAATTTGGTGCACACTTCTTATGCGCTATCTTTCTTGGTCATAGAGCACCTTATTGTGTGCACTAGGGTTTTGTCTTGAGGGCCACCTTTGTTGGCACCCATACTTTTTGGTGGAGAGGGTTGCTTATCTTGGCAATATAGCAAAGGGTTGTTGGGTTTTTCCCTTATTTGAGAAGGCTTTTCCCAGGATAATTTCTTGTGTCTTGTGCATGGTTATTCTTATTTGATCTTGGTTTACTTCAACTATTGTATTGTTGCATTGTTTATGGTTCAAGTTCATGCTAAATTGAAAAGAAACTACATGTGATTGAGTAACCATTAAAAATTCAACACGGTATTAGAGAAGCACACCTGAAGCAGACTTTTTCACAAGTGTGACCTCTTCCAACAAGCCAACTGTACTTTCCAGAAAATCACCCTCCTACTTATGCACTCAACAATTAGGGTTTCTACAAGTCGTTGGGGTATTTTTTGCAGCTTGTTGGGGTTTTTTTGACTCTCTAGGGATTCTTGTTGGTAGTCATAAGTCCAATGAACCACCTAGAGACTTCCTCTTGAAAAACATTAGGTTTTCTGTAGCTAGGATTTCTAGCCTAGCCGTTAGGGTTTGTGAAGAATTTGCAAGCCATGAGGAACACAACTTTGGTGGAAGATAGGCTTGATGGATCAAGCAACTTCAACTCCTGGAAATCAAGATTACACATCACTCTTGAAGAGAGTGACCTATGGAAGTTGATAGAAGGAACTCTACCAGCAACAACAACCGATCAAGAGAAGGCTAAATGGAAGATAGATGATGTCAAAGCTAGGAAGATAGTCATTTGCTCAATAAGAGATCATATACTACCTCATATTTCTACCTTGAAGACAAGTTATCTAATGTATTATGCGTTGAAGAAGATGTTTGAGAGGAACAACATTAACAAAGCTCTTACATTGAAACACCAACTTCAAAATCTCAAGATGACGAAAGATGATGCCACTGCTACCTTCTTCATGAATATTCCAGAGATTAGAGATTAGTTAGGTGCCATTGGAGAAACCATAATAGACAAAGAGATTGTCATGATTACTCTCAATGCTCTTCCAAGCCATTGGGAACCATTCATTCAAAGTATTAGTGGAAGAGAAGATTTACCTCAGTTTGATCGTCTATGGGCATACTACACTTAGGAGGAAACTAGACTTATAGCCAGAGGCATGGACGAATCCCATCACGATGAAAATAAAGCCCTTACTTCTTCTGCAAAGAAAATCAGAAGAAAAATAAGAAGTTTCAACAAAGCATTCAATGATAAGAAAACTTCAGCAACTCCAGGTCATGAACAAAGAAAAGACATATCAAATATTCAATGTTTCATATGTGACAAGTATGGACACATTGTGAGAAATTTTCCTATCATGAAGAAATGAAGAAGAACGCCTCATCCTTTACGCCTTCATTCCTCTGTTNCAGAAGAAAAATAAGAAGTTTCAACAAAGCATTCAATGATAAGAAAACTTCAGCAACTCCAGGTCATGAACAAAGAAAAGACATATCAAATATTCAATGTTTCATATGTGACAAGTATGGACACATTGTGAGAAATTTTCCTATCATGAAGAAAGGAAGACAACATGCCTCCATTGCCAATGTTGATTCAGAACCACCTCAGAGGAATGAAGGCGTAAAGGATGAGGCGTTCTTCTTCATTTCAACACTCTTAGGTACGGTTCCTACTGATAGTGATATTTGGTTGATTGATAGTGGTTCTTCCAAACACATGACTGGATATAGAGAACATCTCAATTATCTTGTAGAGAAAGAGTCTCATCTGCATGTTGTACTTGGTGATAATGCCAGATATATTGTGCAGGGAGTTGGATCTTCTTCCTTCCAACTAGATTATGACATACCACTTCAATTAAGTGAGGTACTATATGTATCTGGGATGAAAAGGGACATTGTCTCTATTTCTGCCTTAGAGGATAAAGGCTACAAGGTTATTTTATCTGAAGGAAAAGTTCTTGCATGTCATAAGAACTCACAGATGGATTCTACCTGGGTGATTGGTGTTCGAGAAGACAGTTTGTACAAATTTATTGTTCGACCAATCCAGACCTTGTTACATGACACTATCAGCTTGAGTGAGCTATGGCATAGGAGACTTGCTCATTTACATTATAGATCCCTTCCTTATATAGGTTATATGGTGACATGCCTTCCAAAGATACATATCAAGCATGATGGAATTTGTAGAGGTTGTGCTCTTGGCAAGAATGTCAAGGGGTCATTTCTGAGTAGTGACAATAGATCCAAGGGGATATTGGACTTGATAAATATAGATGTTTTTGGACCTACATATGTTGCTTCCTTGGGTGGATACTTGTACTATGTGCTCTTCATCGATGATCACTCTCAAAAGACATGGAATTACTTCTTGAAGACCAAGGATGGATTCCTTACGATATTTCAAGAGTTTAGAGCTCAGGTTGAGAACCTGACCGAGAGGAAGATCAAAGTGTTGATATCAGATAATGGAGGAGAGTACACCTCCATGGAATTTAGTGATTTCTGTATTGAGGCAAGGATAAAGAGGGAGTACATTGTTCCTTATAACCTTGAGCAGAATAGGGTTGCAGAGAGGAACACCATGTCCATTGTTGAAGCAACCAAAGTGATGATACATGATCAAAGTACACCTATGATTATGTCGGCAAATGAATCCATGACAACTGTGTATGTTCAAAACATGATTCCTCATAATATTTTGAAGAACATGACTCCCGAATAAGCTTTCACTGGAGTGAAGCATGAGGTTGGACACTTCAGGATATTTGGGTGTCTAGTATACATTCATGTACCCAATGAAATGAGGACCAAGCTATACCCTTCAGGAAGAAAGGGTACATTTTTGGGGTACAATGAATCTTCTAAGGCATAATGGATATACATCCCTGGTCAGAGACAAATAGAAGTTAGCAGAGATGTCACCTTTGAGGAAGAGATATCCTTTCAAAGATCCAAAGAATCTCAGATGGAGATTGATAGCGAGAAGAAAGAAGAGACAATACCTTCTCCCCCTTCATAATTTCATAAGGAGACAATTACTGATCCAATTGATCCCGTATCTCCAGTTGATGTTCCTAGAGACATTGCAGTAGGCCAGAAGAGAACTGCATGGGCTCGACAGACTCTATAGGAGGTAGAGGGATATGAAACTCCTCATGGTACATTCCGAGAGAGAAAGAGACCACATATATTTTTGAGCTATGTTTCAGCTATGAGCCACATCATTGATATTGAGCCTTCGTGTCATGGAGAAGAAGGAGGTTAGTAGGTTTGGCAAGATGCCATGACCGGAGAGTATCGATCCATCATGAAGAATGATGTGTGGGATATTGTTCCGAGACCAAAAGGGAAGTTCGTAGTGACTTCCAAGTGGATCTATAAGATCAAACATGAAGCTAATGGAAGTGTCAAGAAGTACAAAGAAAGATTTGTGGGTAGAGGATTCTCTCAGGTGGAGGGAATAGATTATGCAGAGACATTTTATCTTGTTGCCTGATACACTTTCATCTGTACAATTATTTCCCTTACTGCATCCATGGGTTGGAGACTACATCAGATGGATGTGAAGACATCCTTTCTCAATGGAGAAATTGAGGAAGAAGTTTACATCGAGAAACCAAATGGATTTGTGATACATGAGAAGGAGTCTCGTGTGTGCATATTGAAGAAAGCCATGTATGGACTAAAGCATGCACCTCGTGCATGGTATTAGAAGATTGATGAATAATTGATGAGTTTGGGCTTCGACAAGAGTGTTGTTGATCCCAACCTATACTACAACATTGTTAGTGACGAGTGCCTAATTTTGGTCCTATATGTTGATGACTTACTCCTCACCGGTTCATAAAGCCTTATTGTTGAACACAAGCGTGCATTGACTTTTGAATTCAAGATTAAGGACCTTGGTATGATGCACTACTTCTTGGGACTAGAAGTGTGGCAGAGGACAGATGAGATTCTCCATAGTCAGGGGAAATACACAGTGGAGATATTGAAGAAATTCAGGATGATATACTGCAAGCCCATGGCTACATCGATGGTGATGAATATGAAGAAACTGAGTGAGACTTCTTCTGATTCAGGCAAGATTGATCCACATATTTACATATAGATGATTGGATAATTAATGTATCTGGTTAACACCAGACCTGATATATGCTATGCTATGAGTGTACTCAGTTAGTTTATGAGTCATCTGAGGCAGACACACTGGATAGCAACGAAGCATGTGTTGAGATATTTACAAGGCATAGTTGGTTATGGATTGAGATATGCCTCCTGTGATAGACATGAGATTCTAGGGATATGCCAATGCAGATTGGGCAGGGAGTGCAGTGGACCGGAAGAGCACCTTCAGTTGTTGTTTTACTTTGGTATTTTCCATGGTTTCCTAGTGCAACAGGAACAAACTTATGTGGCTTTGAGTATCGTAGAAGCAAAGTACATTGCATTATGTGTGGAAGTAGGTGAAGTAGTGTGGCTTCAAAATATCTTTGTAGACTTATTTGGACATGAGATGGATTCTACCGTTATCCATTGTGATAACCAGAGTTGTGTAAATCTCTTAGAGAATCTAGTGTTTCACGATAAATTGAAACACATTGAGATCAAATACCATTACATCAGAGACATGGTGTAGAGAAAAGTAGTA
>JASDQU010681792.1:41605-61578 GCA_032191745.1 Picea mariana | reverse complement strand
ATTTTATATAAAATTGACAAAACAAAAAAAGATAATGAATATATAGCTAATTACCATGGGACGATATTCATTCGATCCGCCATCAATGTGCCCATATTTCCTACAATGTTTTGTAGCTGTTGCTATTAAAATTCTTACGGGACGTATGAGGCAACATTTTTTACAAGGGCAATAACATCTACCATCACCCTTTTCACCCGCTTTACATTTTTCCCCACCTCTAACTACATTCCGCGACATTCTTCTGCACAACTTCTGCACAAAAATACCCTTTCGGAACCGTCGTTGTTATAGCAATATTGTCGCAAAATATTTAAATCGTTAAATATTTATATTCCAATTTTAGTTCACAATCGTCGCAACTGCGACGACCATGACCTAAAATATTTCTTTTTTTACCTATTTATTTCTCATTTTTAATGGTCACTTTTAACGTTAGGTCAGTCGTCGGTCTTGTGACGAACGTTGACCATATTAATTTACAAACTACATGCGTCGCTCTTGTGATGAACATCGACCATATTAATTTAGTCAAAGTACAGGTGTCGATATAGTGATGAATATGGGGTGGATTTAGAAAAAATGAACTTTTTCTCTTGAATGTTGCGACGAAAGAGTACTTTCGTTGCAAGTGGTCATCACAAATTTTTCAATATGTAGTAGTGTAGTGACCTTACGTTCACCTTAAGGCTGAACGATGAAGAGGACAAACTACACAATCTAAGATATTACCTTTCAACATTGTTTTTCCAAGATCAATGAAATTTCAGTAGTTGGAACTACCTCTAGTACCTTGTAGGGATGACCTCCCAAAGTAATAATGACATTGTGAGGTTGAGACTCATAAAAAGCATGCAATTTCCTCATATAAGGTTTTCCTAAAATAACATCACAAAATTTTAGTGGGGAAACATCACACAGTACCTCATCTTTGATGTCCTTGATGTCATAGGATAGGAAACACTGTTAGTTGATGCGAAGGTCTTGTCCCTGGCTGAACCAACCCATGGTGTATGGTTGAAGGTGTGGCACCATCAACAACTTAAATATATTGATGACCTCAGCTGAGATGAAGTTCTTTTGGATCCCACTATCAATGATGAAATGTAGTGGGCTCCCCTTCACACATATTTGTGAATGGAAGAGGCACTCCCCTTCCTCAAGATCCTCTAACTCTCCTGGTTGGAGCTTTGTAGTTTCGATGGTAGCACTAGGTTTTTCATCGATGATGTGCTTTCCCTTATCATGTTTTGAATCAAAGTTTGAGTCAGGTTCCAACTCTTTTTCTTTAAGCTTGGCAAAAAATTATTACTTCAAACTACATTCATCAGTGTTGTGCCAAAGGCTTTTGTGGAACTCAGACCACTTTACAGTATATTTTTTTCGACTTCCCGTTACCCTTATTTACCTGTGGCATGGACCGATTGTCTTGAGTTTGGCCTTCCTTTCTCTCTCCCTTGTTCTGTGAGTTAGGGCCACCTTTACCATGCTTATGTTATTGGATGTTTTCAAATCTAAACTCCCTCTTATTCATATGCTTAAGTTTCTACTCAATTTTGACACCGTATCAATAAGGGAATCCTAGTAGGAGATGTCGAAGAAATATCCATCTCTATTTGGATGTACCTATGTAGGAAAATGAGGTACATTAAAACCAAGTGTCGGTCAAAGTGTTTGATACCCAACTGTGAGTGCAATTTGTGTAAGATGATGGTTTACTCTTGCACTGTCTGGTATTTTTCCCGACAGAGAGTCATCCATATCATGTACTGGTCATCATAGTTTAAAATAGGGTAGAATTCCTCCTTGAGGGATTCAAAAAAGGCCTCCCAAATGGGTCCTATCTCGAATTTCCTAGACTCATCTTTTTTATGTCTCTCCCAGTTACATTCCCACCAATATTTGACACAAGGAAGGGATTTAAGGAGAGAAAAGGTGACAATTTCGGTGTCAGAATTTTTTTGAATAGAGTAATACCCCTCTAATAGATTCAACCATTTCTCCAAAACATATGCAACTATCTATGCTTCAAATAAAGGGATATGAAAGTTAACTTCTACCTTGAAGGTTGTCACACCTCCAAAATAGCTACTTGTTGAAGGTGTTTCTCTTAATGTCCACATTCATCAAAGGATCTAGGGGAAGTTGTCCATCATCTCATTCTGCTGTCACACGGGGGATTCCTCAAGAAAAATATTGAAAGGATATTCTACTCTGTCATCTCTCTTTTCTTCCACCATGGGAGGTTTCTTGGGCCAGTGAGAGTGGTCGTCATAGTTTAAAATAAGGTAGAATTCCTCCTTCAGGGATTCAAAAAAGGCCTCCCAAATGGGTCCTATCCCAAATTTCCTAGACTCATCTTTTTTATGTCTCTCCCAGTTACATTCCCACCAATCATTGACACAAGGAAGGGATTTAAGGAGAGCAAAGGTGATAATTTCAGTGTCAGAATTTTTTTGAACAGAGTAATACCCCTCTAATAGATTTAACCATTTCTCCAAACAATATGCAACTATCTATGCTTCAAATAAAGGGATATGAAGGTTAACTTCTACCTTGAAGGTTGTTACACCTCGAAAATAGCTACTTGTTGAAGGAGTTTCTCCTAATGTCCACATTCATCAAAGGATATAGGGGAAGTTGTCCATCATCTCATTCTGCTGTCACACGAGGGATTCCTCAACAAAAATATTGAAATGATATCCTACTCTGTCATCTCTCTTTTCTTCCACCATGGGAGGTTTCTTGGGCCAGTGAGAGTGGTCATCATAGTTTAAAATAGGGTAGAATTCCTCCTTGATGGATTCAAAAAAGGCCTCCCAAATGGGTCCTATCCCGAATTTTCTAGACTCATATTTTTTATGTCTCTCCCAGTTACATTCCCACAAATCTTTGACACAAGGAAGGGATTTAAGGAGAGCAAAGGTGGTAATTTTGGTGTCAGAATTTTTTTGAACAGAGTAATACCCCTCTAATAGATTCAACCATTTCTCCAAACCGTATGCAACTATCTATGCTTCAAATAAAGGGATATGAAAGCTAACTTCTACATTGAAGTTTGTCACACCTCCAAAATAGCTACTTGTTGAAGGTGTTTCTCCTAATGTCCACTTTCATCAAAGGATCTAGGGGAAGTTGTCCATCATCTCATTCTGCTGTCACACGAGGGATTCCTCAAGAAAAATATTGAAAGGATATCCTACTCTGTCATCTCTCTTTTCTTCCACCATGGGAGGTTTCTTGGGCCAGCGAGAGTGGTCGTAATAGTTTAAAATAGGGTAGAATTCCTCCTTGAGGGATTCAACAAAGGCCTCCCAAATGGGTCCTATCTCGAATTTCCTAGACTCATCTTTTTTATGTCTCTCCCAGTTACATTCCCACCAATCTTTGACACAGGGAAGGGATTTAAGGAGAGAAAAGGTGATAATTTTGGTGTCAAACTTTTTCTGAACAGTGTAATACCCCTCTAATATATTCAATCATTTCTACAAACCATATGAAACTATCTATGCTTCAAATAAAGGGATATGAAAGTTAACTTCTACCTTGAAGGTTGTCACAACTCCAAAATAGCTACTTATTGAAGGTGTTTCTCCTAATGTCCACATTCATCAAAGGATATAGGGGAAGTTGTCCATCATCTCATTCTGCTATCACACGAGGGATTCCTCAAGAAAAATATTGAAAGGATATCCTACTCGGTCATCTCACTTTTCTTCCACCATGGGAGGTTTCTTGGGCCAGCGAGAGTGGTCGTCATAGTTTAAAATAGGGTAGAATTCCTCCTTGAGGGATTCAAAAAAGGCCTCCCAAATGGGTCCAATCTTGAACTCCGTAGACTCATGTTTTTTATATCTCTCCCAGTTACATTCCCACCAATCTTTGACACAAGGAAGGGATTTAAGGAGAGCAAAGGTGATAATTTCGGTGTCAGAATTTTATTGAGCAAAGTAATACCCCTCTAATAGATTCAACCATTTCTCCAAACCATATGCAACTATCTATTCTTCAAATAAAGGAATATGAAAGCTAACTTCTACCTTGAAGGTTGTCACACCTCCAAAATATCTACTTATTGAAGGTGTTTCTCCTAATGTCCACATTCATCAAAGGATCTAGGGTAAGTTGTCCATCATCTCATTCTGCTGTCACATGAGGGATTCCTCAAGAAAAATATTGAAAGGATATCCTACTCTGTCATCTCACTTTTCTTCCACCATGGGAGGTTTCTTGGGCTAGCGAGAGTGGTTGTCATATTTTAAAATAGGGTATAATTCCTCCTTGAGGGATTAAAAAAAGGCCTCCCAAATGGGTCCTATTCTGAATTCTGTAGACTCATCTTTTTTATATCTCTCCCAGTTACATTCCCACCAATCTTAGACACAAGGAAGGGATTTAAGGAGAGCAAAGGTGATAATTTCGGTGTCAGAATTTTTTTGAACACATTAATACCCCTCTAATAGATTCAACCACTTCTCTAAACCATATGAAACTATCTATGATTGAAATAAAGGGATATGAAAGTTAACTTCTACCTTGAAGGTTATCACACGTCCAAAATAGCTACTTGTTGAAGGTGTTTCTCCTAATGTCCACATTCATGAAAGGATATAGGGGAAGTTGTCCATCATCTCATTCTGCTGTCACACGAGGGATTCCTCAAAAAAAATATTGAAAGGATATCCTACTCTGTCATCTCACTTTTCTTCCACCATGGTAGGTTTCTTGGGCCAGCGAGAGTGGTCGTCATAGTTTCAAATAGGGAAGAATTCCTCCTTGAGGGATTCAAAAAAGGCCTCCCAAATGGGTCCTATCCTGAATTTCGTAGACTCATCTTTTTTATATCTCTCCCAGTTACATTCCCACCAATCTTTGACACAAGGAAGGGATTTAAGGAGAGCAAAGGTGATAATTTCAGTGTCAAAATTTTTTTAACAGATTAATACCCCTCTAATAGATTCAACCATTTCTCCAAACCATATGCAACTATATATTCTTCAAATAAAGGGATATGAAAGTTAACTTCTACCTTGAAGGTTGTCACACCTCCAAAACATCTACTTATTGAAGGTGTTTCTCCTAATGTCCACATTCATCAAAGGATCTAGGGGAAGTTGTCCATCATCTCATTCCGTTGTCACACGAGGGATTCCTGAAGAAAATTATTGAAAGGATATCCTACTCTGTCATCTCACTTTTCTTCCACCATCGGGGGTTTCTTGGGCCAGCGAGAGTGGTCATCATAGTTTAAAATAGGGTAGAATTCCTCTTTGAGAGATTCAAAAAAGGCCTCCCAAATGGGTCCTATCCCGAATTCCATAGACTCATCTTTTTGATATCTCTCCCAGTTACATTCCCACCAATCTTTGAGACAAGGAAGGGATTTAAGGAGAGCAAAGATGATAATTTCGGCGTGAGAATTTTTTTCAACACATTAATACCCCTCTAATAGATTCAATCATTTCTCCAAACCATATGCAACTATCTATGATTCAAATAAAGGGATATGAAAGTTAACTTCTACGTTGAAGGTTATCACACCTCCAAAATAGCTACTTGTTAAAGGTATTTATCCTAATGTCCACATTCATGAAAGGATCTAGGGGAAGTTGTCCATCATCTCATTCTGCTGTCACACGAGGGATTCCTCAAGAAAAATATTGAAATGATATCCTACTCTGTCATCTCACTTTTCCTCCACCATGGGAGGTTTCTTGGGCCAGCGAGAGTGGTTGTCATAGTTTAAAATAGGGTAGAATTCCTCCTTGAGGGATTCAAAAAAGGCCTCCCAAATTGATGTAGGCGAGGTTGTTCCTCGACTCACCCGCTCTCAGGATCGATCAAAATCCCACTATTGAACCGAAGCGGCCCTTTAGATTCCCAAGTGGAATCCCTGTCGAAATATGACCCAATCCATAGGTCCTTCATTCGTCGGCACGGCCTCTGCACCTGACCGTGACCTTTCCCCGACTCTGTATCGGGGTTCGGGGTTTCGGTATTTTCATCGTGACAAACCCCTGTCCTCTTGAATCCCCGATTCCTGATTACCGATAAGATCTCCTTTGCCCTTAGCCCCAAACGGATAAGCCCTTAGTCCACACGACCGACTCCACTCGACCACAGCCTTGTATCACAAATGGGTCCTATCCCGAATTCCATAGACTCATCTTTTTTATATCTCTCCCAGTTACATTCCCACCAATCTTTGACACAAGGAAGGGATTTAAGGAGAGCAAAGGTGTTAATTTCGGTGTCAGAATTTTTTTTAACAAAGTAATACCCCTCTAATAGATTCAATGATTTCTCCAAAACATATACAACTATCTATTCTTCAAATAAAGGGATATGAAAGTTAACTTCTACCTTGAAGGTTGTCACACCTCCAAAATATCTACTTATTGAAGGTGTTTCTCCTAATGTCCACATTCATCAAAGGATTTAGGGGAAGTTGTCCATCATCTCATTCTGCTGTCACATGAGGGATTCCTAAGGGAAAATATTGAAAGGATATCCTACTCTGTCATCTCTCTTTTATTCCACCATGGGAGGTTTCTTGGGCCAGCGAGAGTGGTGATCATAGTTTAAAATAGGGTAGAATTCCTCCTCGAGGGATTCAAAAAAGGCCTCCCAAATGGGTCCTATCCCGAATTTCCTAGACTCATCTATTTTATGTCTCTCCCAGTTACATTCCGACCAATATTTGACACAGGGAAGGGATTTAAGAAGAGCAAAGGTGATAATTTTGGTGTTAATTTTTTTTTGAACAGAGTAATACCCCTCTAATAGATTCAACCATTTCTCCAAACCATATGCAACTATATATGCTTCAAATAAAGGGATATGAATGTTAACTTCCACGTTGAAGGTTGTAAGACCTCCAAAATAACTACTTGTGCAAGGTGTTTTTCCTAATGTCCACATTCATCAAAGGATCTAGGGGAAGTTGTCCATCATCTCATTCTGCTGTCACACGAGGGATTCCTCAAGAAAAATATTGAAATGATATCGTACTCTGTCATATCTCTTTTCTTACACCATGGGAGGTTTCTTGGACCAGTGAGAGTGGTCGTCATAGATTAAAATAGGGTAGAATTCCTCCTTGATGGATTCAAAAAAGGCCTCCCAAATGGGTCCTATCCCCAATTTCCTAGTCTCATTTTTTTTATGTCTCTCCCAGTTACATTCCCACCAATCTTTGACACAAGGAAGGGATTTAAGGAGAGAAAAGGTGATAATTTCGGTGTTAGAAATTTTTTGAACAGAGTAATACCCCTCTAATAGATTCAACCATTTCCCTAAACCATATGCAACTATCTATGCTTCAAATAAAGGGATATGAAAGCTAACTTCTACCTTGAAGTTTGTCACACCTCCAAAATAGCAACTTGTTGAAGGTGTTTCTCCTAATGTCCACTTTCATCAAAGGATCTAGGGGAAGTTGTCCACCATCTCATTCTGCTGTCACACAAAATATTCCTCAAGAAAAATATTGAAAGGATATCCTAATCTTTCATCTCTCTTTTCTTCCACCATGAAAGGTTTCTTGGGCCAGCGAGAGTGGTCGTCATAGTTTAAAATATGGTATAATTTCTCCTTGAGGAATTCAAAAAATGCCTCCCAAATGGGTTCTATCCCGAATTTCCTAGACTCATCTTTTTTATGTCTCTCCCAGTTACATTCCCACCAATCTTTGACACAAGGAAGGGATTTAAGGAGAGCAAAGGTGATAATTTCAGTGTCAAAAATTTTCTGAACAGATTAATACCCCTCTAATATATTCAACCATTTCTCCAAACCATATGAAACTATCTATGCTTGAAATAAAGGGATATGAAAGTTAACTTCTACCTAGAAGGTTGTCACACCTCCAAAATAGCTACTTGTTGAAGTTGTTTCTCCTAATGTACACATTCATCAAAGGATCTAGGGGAGGTTGTCCATCATCTCATTCTATTTTCGCACAAGGGATTCCTCAAGAAAAATATTGAAAGGATATCCTACTTTGTCATCTCTCTTTTCTTCCACCATGGGATATTTCTTGGGCAAGCGAGAGTGGTCATCATAGTTTAAAATAGGGTAGAATTCCTCCTTGAGGGATTCAAGAAAGGCCTCCGAAATGGATCCTATCCCGAATTTCCTAGACTCATCTTTTTTTATGTCTCTCCCAGTTACATTCCCATCAATCTTTGACACCGGGAAAGGATTTAAGGATAACAAAGGTGATAATTTCGGTGTCAGAATTTTTCTGAATAGATTAATACCCCTCTAATAGATTCAACCAATTATCCAAACCATATGAAACTACTATGCTTCAAATAAAGGGATATGAAAGTTAACTTCTAACTTGAAGTTTGTCACACCTCCAAAATAACTACTTGTTGAAGGTGTTTCTCCTAATGTCCACATTCATCAATGGATCTAGGGGAAGTTGTCCATCATCTCATTCTGCTGTCACATGAGGGATTCCTTAAGAAAAATATTGAAAGGATATCCTACTCTGTCGTCTCTCCTTTCTTCCACCATGGGAGGTTTCTTGGGCCAGCGAGAGTGGCCATCATAGTTTAAAATAGGGTAGAATTCCTCCTTGAGGGATTCGAAAAAGGCCTCCCAAATGGGTCCTATCCTGAATTTCCTAGACTCATCTTTTCTATCTCTCTCCCAGTTACATTCCCACCAATATTTGACACAAGGCAAGGATTTAAGGAGAACAAAGGTGATAATTTTGGTGTCAGACATTTTCTTAACAGAGTAATACCCCTCTAATAGATTCAACCATTTCTCCAAACCATATGAAACTATCTATGCTTCAAATAAAGGGATATGAAAGTTAACTTCTACCTTGAAGGTTCTCACACCTCCAAAATAGCTACTTGTTGAAGGTGTTTCTCCTAATGTCCACATTCATCAAAGGATCTAGAGGAAGTTGTCCATCATCTCATTCTGTTGTCACATGAGGGATTCCTCAAGAAAAATATTCAAAGGATATCCTACTCTATCATCTCTCTTTTCTTCCACCATGGGATGTTTCTTGGGCTAGCGAGAGTGGCCGTCATAGTTTAAAATAGGGTAGAATTCCTCCTTGACGGATTAAAAAAAGGCCTCAAAAATGGGTCCTATCGCAAATTTTCTAGACTCATCTTTTTTATGTCTCTCCTAGTTACATTCCCACCAATCTTTGACACAAGGAAGGGATTTAAGGAGAGAAAAGGTGATAATTTCGGTGTCAGAATTTTTTTGAATAGAGATATACCCCTCTAATAGATTCAACCATTTCTCCAAACCATATGCAACTATCTATGCTTCAAATAAAGGGATATGAAAGTTAACTTTTACCTGAAGGTTGTCACACCTCCAAAATAGCTACATGTTGAAGATGTTTCTCCTAATGTCCACTTTCATCAAAGGATCTAGGGGAAGTTGTCCATCATCTCATTCTGCTGTCACACAAGATATTCGTCAAGAAAATTATTGAAAGGATATCCTACTCTGTCATCTCTATTTTCTTCCACCATGGAAGGTTTCTTGGGCCAGCAAGAGTGGTCGTCGTAGTTTAAAATATGGTAGAATTTCTCCTTGAGGAATTCAAAAAAGGCCTCCCAAATGGGTCCTATCCCGAATTTCCTAGACTCATCTTTTTGATGTCTCTCCCAGTTACATTCCCACCAATCTTTGACACAAGGAAGGGATTTAAGGAGAGAAAAGGTGATAATTTCAGTGTCAAATTTTTTCTTAACAAAGTAATACCCCTGTAATAGATTCAACCATTTCTCCAAACCATATGAAACTATCTATGCTTCAAATAAAAGGATACGAAAGTTAACTTCTACCTTGATGGTTTTCACACCTCCAAAATAGCTACTTGTTGAAGGTGTTTCTCCTAATGTCCACATTCATCAAAGGATCTAGGGGAAGTTGTCCATAATCTCATTCTACTGTCACATGAGGGATTCCTCAAGAAAAATATTGAAAGGATATCCTACTCTGTCATCTCTCTTTTCTTCCACCATGGGAGGTTTCTTGGGCTAGCGAGAATGGTCTTCATTGTTTAAAATAGGGTAGAATTCCTCCTTGAAGGATTAAAAAAAGGCCTCCCAAATGGGTCTTATCCCCAATTTCTTAGACTCATCTTTTTTATATCTCTCCCAGTTACATTCCCACCAATCTTTGACACAAGGAAGGGATTTAAGGAGAGCAAAGGTGATAATTTCGGTGCCATAATTTTTTTGAACAGAGTAATACCCCTCTAATAGATTCAACCATTTCTCCAAACCATATGCAATTATCTATGCTTCAAATAAATGGATATGAAGGTTAACTTGTACCTTGAAGGTTGTCACACCTCCAAAATAGCTACTTGTTGAAGGTGTTTCTCCTAACGTCCACATTCATCAAAGGATCTAGGGGAAGTTTTCCATCATTTCATTCCGCTGTCACACGAGGGATTCCTCAAGAAAAATATTGAAAGGATATCCTTTTCTGTCATCTCTCTTTTCTTCCACCATGGGAGGTTTCTTGGGCCAGCGAGAGTGGTCGTCATAGTTTAAAATAGGGTACAATTCCTCCTTGAGGTATTCAAAAAAGGCTTCCCAAATGGGTCCTATCCATAATTTCCTAGACTCATATTTTTTATGTCTCTCCCAGTTAAATTCCCACCAATCTTTGACACACAGAACGAATTTAATGAGAGAAAAGGTGATAATTTCGGTGTCAGATTTTTTTTGAACAGAGTAATACCCCTCTAATAGATTCAACCATTTCTCCAAACCATATGCAACTATCTATGCTTCAAATAAAGGGATATGAAAGTTAACTTCTACCTTGAAGGTTGTCACACCTCCAAAATAGATACTTGTTAAAGGTGTTTCTCCTAAAGGCCACATTCATCAAAGGATCTAAGAGAAGTTGTCCATCATCTCATTCTGATGTCACACGAGGAATTCCTTAAGAAAAATATTGAAAGGATATCCTACTCTGTCATCTCTCTTTTCTCCCACCATGGGAGGTATCTTGGGCCAGCGAGAGTGGTCGTCATAGTTTAAAATAGGGCAGAATTCCTCCTTGAGGGATTCAAAAAGGGCCTCCCAAATGGGTCCTATCCCGAATTTCTTAGACTCATATTTTTTATGTCTCTCCCAGTTACATTCCCACCAATCTTTGACACAAGGAAGGGATTTAAGAAGAGAAAAGGTGATAATTTCGGTGTCATAATTTTTTTGAATAGAATAATACCCCTCTAATAGATTCAACCATTTCTCCAAACCATATGCAACTATCTATGCTTCAAATAAAGGGATATGAAAGTTAACTTCTACCTTAAAGGTTGTCACACCGCCAAAAAAGCTACTTGTTGAAGGTGTTTCTCCTAGTGTCCACATTCATCAAAGGATCTAGGGGAAGTTGTCCATCATCTCATTCTGCTGTCACAGGATGGATTCCTTAAGAAAAATATTGAAAGGATATCCTACTCTGTCATCTCTCTTTCCTTCCACCATGGGAGGTTTCTTGGGCTAGTGAGAGTGGTCGTCATAGTTTAAAATAGGGTAGAATTCCTCCTTGAGGGATTCAAAAAAGGCCTCCCAAATGGGTCTTATCCCGAATTTCCTAGACTCATAATTTTTATGTCTCTCCCAGTTACATTCCCACCAATCTTTGACACAAGGAAGGTATTTAAGGAGAGAAAAGGTGATAATTTCGGTGTCATAATTTTTTTGAACAGAGTAATACCCCTCTAATAGATTCAACTGTTTCTCCAAACCATATGCAACTATCTATGCTTCAAATAAAGGGATATGAAACTTAACCTGTACCTTGAAGGTTGTCACACCTCCAAAATAGCTACTTATTGAAGGTGTTTCTCCTAATGTCCACATTCATCAAAGGATCTAGGAGAAGTTGTGCATCATCTCATTCTGTTGTCACAAGAGGGATTCCTCAAGAAAAATATTTAAAGGATATCCTACTATGTCATCTCTCTTTTCTTCCATCATGGGAGGTTTCTTGGGCCAGCGAGAGTGGTCATCATAGTTTAAAATAGGGTATAATTCCTTCTTGAGGGATTGAAAATAGGCTTCCCAAATGGGTCCTATCCCGGATTTCCTAGACTCATCTTTTTTATGTCTCTCCTAGTTACATTCCCACCAATCTTTGACACAAGGAAGGGATTTAAGTAGAGAAAAAGTGATAATTTCGGTGTTAGACTTATTTTGAACAGAGTAATACCTCTCTAATAGATTCAACCATTTCTCCAAACCACATGCAATTATCTATGCTTCAAATAAAGGGATATGAAATTTAACTTCTACCTTGAAGGTTGTCACACCTCCAAAATAACTACGTGTTGAAGGTGTTTCTCCTAATGTCGACATTCATTAAAGGATCTAGGGGAAGTTATCCATCATCTCATTCTGCTGTCACACGATGGATTCCTCAAGAAAAATGATAAAAGGATATCCTACTCTGTCATCTCTCTTTTCTTCCACCATGGGAGGTTTCTTGGGCCAGCGAGAGTGGTCGTCATAGTTTAAAATAGGGTAGAATTCCTCGTTGAGGGATTCAAAAAAGGCCTCCCAAATGGGTCCTATCCGGAATTGCCTAGACTCATCTTTTTTATGTCTCTCCTAGTTACACTCCAACCAATATTTGACATAAGGAAGGGATTTAAGGTGAGAAAAAGTGATAATTTCGGTGTCAGATTTTTTTTGAATAGAGTAATATCCCTCTAATAGATTGAACCATTTCTCCAAACCATATGAAACTATCTATGCTTCAAATATATGGATATGAAAGTTAACTTCTACCTTGAAGGTTGTCACACCTCCAAAATAGTTACGTATTGAAGGTGCTTCTCCTAATGTCCACATTCATCAAAGGATTTAGGGGAAGTTGTCCATCATCTCATTCTGTTGTCACACGATGGATTCCTCAAGAAAAATATTGAAAGGATATCCTTCTCTGTCATCTCTCTTTTCTTCCACCATGGAAGGTTTCTTGGGCCAGCGAGAGTGGTCGTCATAGTTTAAAATAGGGTAGAATTCCTCCTTGATGGATTCAAAAAATGCCTCCCAAATGGTTCCTATCCCGAATTTACTAGGCTCATCTTTTTTATGTCTCTCCGAGTTACATTCCCACCAATATTTGACACAAGGAAGAGATTTAAGGAGAGAAAAGGTGATAATTTCGGTGTTAGATGTTTTTTGAACAGAGTAATACCCCTATAATAGATTCAACCATTTCTCCAAACCATATGCAACTATCTATGCTTCAAATAAAGGAATATGAAAGTTAACTTCTACCTTGAAGGTTGTCACACCTCAAAAATAGCTACTTGTTGAAAGTGTTTCTCCTAATGTCCACATTCATCAAAGGATCTACGGGAAGCTTTCCATCATCTCATTCTGCTGTCACACGAGGGATTCCTCAACAAAAATATTGAAATGATATCCTACTCTGTCATCTCTCTTTTCTTCCACCATGGGAGGTTTCTTGGGCCAGTGAGAGTGGTCATCATAATTTAAAATAGGGTAGAATTCCTCCTTGATGGATTCAAAAAACGCCTCCCAAATGGGTCCTATCCAAAATTTCCTAGAATCATCTTTTTTATGTCTCTCCCAGTTACATTCCCACCAATATTTGACACAAGGAAGGGATTTAAGGAGAGCAAAGGTGATAATTTCGGTGTTAGAATTTTTTTGAATAGAGTAATACTCCTCTAATAGATTCAACCATTTCTCCAAACCATATGCAACTATCTATGCTTCAAATAAAGAGATATGAAAGTTAACTTCTTCCTTGAAGGTTGTCACACCTCCAAAATAGCTACTTGTTGAAGGTGTTTCTCCTAATGTCCACATTCATCAAAGGATCTAGGGGAAGTTTTCCATCATCTCATTCTGCTATCACACGAGGGATTCCTCAAGAAAACTATTGAAAGGATATCCTACTCTGTCATATCTCTTTTCTTCCACTATTTCGCATTTTTATCTTTTCTTATAAGCTGCCTACACAAGTGTTTTGGAACCCTTGATTCTCGTAACAATCTTTGTAATAAAACGACATGATTATTTTGTGCATTTGCACACCTGCCTTTTGTTTTCGTTTTCACGACTGCAAGCATGAAAACCTTGAGTTCGAAGTCATGTCGATGGCATTAAAATCGTCATTGGATTATTATGAATACTCTTGTTTATGTCGTCATTTCACTTCTAATTCAATAATGGTCACACAGTTGGAAAGACACCAAAACCTTTTCTCACTCTACATTTTTTGTTAATATAACTTCATTTTATAAGTTTGGGTGCAATGGTATTCTGGTGATTGTGATTGAATCCTTGATACAATGGTGGTTTAATGTTATATTGTATTTGATTGAATTCGTAGGTGCAATGGTTTCATACAATGCATAAGTTTTATGGTCAAATCTTTGGTGCTAAATTCGAAATATTGTTTTATTTCAAATCATGCAGACACTATTGTTTATGCAGATATTCGGGTCGACTTATCATAGTTTTCAATAGTTGTTTGATTGCCGTTGATTTTAACACACACCAATAGTGATTTGAATCACCACAGCGTCGTCAATTGTACCTTTCGATATGAATGGTTTTCATGGTGCATTTCATTCCACCACCCTCGCACACTTAGTCATTAATGCTTTCCTTGTATCTTGGGCTACCTTTGTTGGTTTCGGGGAAGCCTGTGAGCTTGCGGTCCTACGTATACCCTATCCAAACCCCTGTCTGTTTACTCTGCTCACTGTGTGATCTCTCCTATGGCACCTTTAGTACGCATAGAACCTAATGGAATCCAAACGCTCCTGCTATTTGACAATGCTTGTGAAGACCTGGAGAATAGTGGTTGGTTAGTTTTTATCCAAAAATTTGAGGGTTTCAACCTTACAGTCGCCCAACAGTTTTCCCTCACATTCAATGGATGGAGGGCTAAGGTTGGAGATATCCAACTCGAGCTAAATGAGGAATTCCTCAGCTCATCTACATGCTTACTAGCTAAAGGGATGAGGTGGTTTAAGAATTCAAAAGTGGACGAGGTGCCATGGCCGATCCTATTCACATCGAGGAATATTTTCACTTGTGACAGAGGTATGCCTGTCACTACCCTTAAGACCAAATGGCATGATCTATTAGCAATTGTTAAGAAATTCGAAACTCGCGAAGGTCGTTATGGGTTAGTGTTTCTTTATCATCTCAGGTTGCTTATGAATTTTATAGACTACCCCCTGAATATGCCTCACTACCTCCTACGCAGCCTGTATAAAATGTCCAAGCAATTTAAGCATGAAAAGGCTGATAGCATCCTTTTCCATCACTGCTTGATCAAAATCACTATCGTTCATCATTTGAAGCTTAGTGGTGACTGTTGGCAAGCCTTCCTATCTAGGAATGGCTTTGCCACTCTCGAGTGTGTTCAAGTAGACAAGGTTGTGGTCACTGAAACCTTGGCTGGGCCTACCGTGCCACCTCCTACCCTTCTACCCTCTGTCAAACCCTCGAACTGTCCCAACATTGACCTACCCGATACCATTGCTGACCCATGTGCTAAAGACAATACAAAGACCGTCAAGAGGCCTGTAAGGAAGAAAGGAAAAGGTGATACCGGTGCCAATAATAACGGAAATAAAAACACACGATGGATATCTAGATGTGCTCAGAACAAGCCCAAACAGAGCACTGACCAAAAACCTATTGTTCTGAGCGAAGATTCGGACTCTGAGATTGAACTCTTCTTAGCTGAGGAATACCCTTACTCTCAAGGCCTCTATTCTGTGGAACCCTATGACTATGTTTCCAACTTACCTCCGTGCCTCAAGAATGACCCTAACTTCCCAGGAATTAAGATTGGCAGTGAAACCCCTGGTAACTTGAAAGAACCCTCATTTGTAATTCCAAGGCCCGATCAACCACCGTGTACTCAATGCAATTCTTGGCTTGAACGTTACTACACGGACGTTCCTCTGTTACAATCTAGAATTAAATCGTTGGAGGAACGGATTACTGTGTTGTCAAAGGAAAGAGACAGGCTACAAGCCAATGAGAAGAAGCAAAAGACTACGGGTTCAATTGTCTTCAGAAATGTTGAGGCAGCTATGGTCTTTGTCAACTCAAAGTTATCCTGACTGAAACGTTTTACTACAACCCAGGTATGATTATTTCAACATCGATTTTGAATGATTTGGTTAGCCGATTGTGTTCGCTCCCATTTAGTTCGGTTTGTTTAAATAGATTTAAAACGACTATGTTAATTTGATTTCTTTTTGAATTATGTTTGCATTGAAGATTTGTTTGCTAAAATTGTATAGCTATGTTTGATTGAACTGATTTAACATGATTTGATTGCTCTTGAATTAGTATAATGATTGTGTCGGCCCTGAGATAGTTCGATTCATTTCTGTTTGGTTTGATTCAGAAACGATGTTGTATGCCTTGAATTAGCATAGTCGTTTGTGTATGCGTAGCGAAGATTGGTTTGATATAGTTCTGATTGGATTGAATTAAAAAAAATAAAAAGTGATTCTGTTAGTTTTGTTTTGATTCAACAACAATTTTGTTAAGTTCTGAATTGACATAAACGGTTGCCTTTGTGTTAAGCGAATACGAAAGATTGTTTATGAATCGATTATAGTATGTTTCGATTGAAATGGATTCCAAGAAGATGATTTCGTTGGTTTTCAGTTATCAAGACGATTCTATCTATTTCAAATTGATAATATAAAAGTTAGTTGACATATCGCATATATCCATGTTACCATTCGGTTAATTGAACACGATTTCATTTGTTTCAAATTGGCACAAAAGATTTGGTTACTTCTAGCGTGAATGATTTGCTTTGTTTTCAATTGGTAATTAAAGATTTGTTTAATAGGTTGAATGTATTTCTATTATCATTTGGATTGATTTAAAATGATTATGTTTGCAAATATGACCAGCTACAAAATCGTGAGATTCTGTAGCTAGTCATAAAATTTAGATTTTTGTTAATTTTACAAATAAAATGTTATCTAAACTTGTTTATTCTTGTCCACCTACAGGTACATACGAATTTCAATGGCAAATTGGACATGCGGTGGTAGTTTAGAACATGCTTTTTGTGATATAGTTTTGTTTTAAGTTGTTAGTCATAGGCAGAAATAGAGATTTGGGAGATTGTTCCCAGATTTTTGGTAAACTGTTTTTGATAATTCCCACAGGGATGTCTTACCCTGTGGCCTTTATATACTCATTAATTTTTGTAATGAACCAATCAAGGTCGGGAGAACAAAGACTATGGATTTATGATGATACAAGCTCGAATGGAAGTGGATCTTTTGTAACAACTTTAGCTTTCAATTTATCATACTTTCGTTCAGGTTTTGTGCATTTAAATTTGTGATCAAGTTATTGACTACTTTAGATATCAAGACTTGTTATAGGTTAATGCGTTGTGATTTAAATTCTGTCCATATCTTATGTATCTCATTTTTAGTATAGCAATCACTCTATTTGAATTTAATTAACATAAGGTTTATCTTCTTAATTAAATGAACTGTTCTGTACAGATCTTCGCACAGGGATTTATCTAAATGTGATGATTTGTAAACTTTAAGATTGCTGTCGTTTTTTTTTTGTCTTGTTTTTCCTGTCATTCATATTCAAAGAGCACTGCTACTTCCTGTTTACAAGAAGCTTGTGGAGAATCTAGTGCGGGTTTCCTCCCACCGAACAGCTAAATCAAGTACTGAACATAGGATGAATATGAAGCGTTACTTCAGGTTAGTTTGTTATTTGCAATTTAATAATTAATAAGTTCGAGAATTATTAGTAGTGTAGATAGATATATAGTTCAGTTTTATAGTACAAATTATTATTTTAATTACTCAGTTTATATAGTTTTCATTTCACTCCCTTCTCATAAAAATTATAAAAAATCAAAAATAATAGTTTCGCTGTCATTTTACAAACGATTTTGCAAGTTTTAATTAAACTTTGCATTCTGTAAATAATGTGCATATGTAATTGATATTTAATTGTATTTATAGATAAACATTTAATTTCACAGAATTATTATCGTATAATATTAATAAGTAAGCTGTATATATATATATTTCAGATTTGTATATAGTTTGTTGTAGTTGCTTTTTCCTTTTAGATTAGTTCCTTTAGTTTAGTTTTCTTTCGTTTTCCTAGGACTTAGATCAGCCAACGGAGCCGCTAAACCCGTTGGGGTGGATCATCCCAAATGACTTGGGTTATTTAGACAACCCCAGACCAGATCCACTCCTCCAGTTGACGAGCGTTCAATTTCTCCCGTCAACAAATGGCGCTAGAAGGAGGGCCGACTGACAAGCTGGCCTTATAGGAGCCTTTATTTTAAATGTATTAAATTTCCCCCATGGCTCCCCAAATCACTGTGTTGGAACATGCTTTCAACTTCTCATTACCCCATGTTCCCAACGAGACATTTTCTCACTTGTCCAAACTCACCTTTGATGGTGGAGGCAATATATCTGCTAAAGACCACCTTAACAAGTTTTGGTGCAAATGCATCAAACATGACATCTGAGATTTAAGAGTTTTATGCAGACTATTCGCTTTTACTTTTAGAGGCCGGATCAAACATTGGTTTGAATCCTTTCCAACATGTCACATTTTTGATTGGTTTCAATTTGTAGATGAGTATCTAGATGCTTTTGAAATTTATGATTTTGATCAATTATGTGAAGAATTTCATACTTTGCTAATCAACGACGATTCATCTTCAGAAGAATTTTTGACAAGATTCTATCACATCCTCTGTAAATTTAATCTCGATGACATGTCATTTGCATTAAGTCTCTTCTGTGATGCTCACATCCCTTCCATCCAGTCATATTCAAGAACGCATGAAGAACTAATTGAAAATCCTATCACTCAACTGCAAGAACAATTCTCTTCGCAAGAAGAGAAGAATCCTTCCGACAATGTTGAACAAGCTAGGGAGGTAGAATCTATTGACCAGGTTTTTAATGACAACCAAATTAGTTTTTCCTCTGAATCATTGAATTTTCAGTTCATGACCTGTATGGAAGATGATTCATTTCTAGCTCAAGGTGAATACCCTCATTCTTGTAACTCATGCTCTAATCAACATTTAAAATCAATCATTGAAGAACACTTAAGTGACGAAAATCGGTTTGAATGTTCTAGTACTCCTATGAAACTGATTAGAGAAGAAGTTACGCAACTAGAAGAAGAAGCTTTAAACCTTCATCCTCAAAATGCACTTTGTTCACAGGAAAGACTAGATGCTTGTCACATAAATTTTGAATTATCTATCACACAAAAGGCAAATCCAGATGATCATATTATGTTGAGGAATTCGTCAACAAAACAGAGTAAGAGTTTTAAAGAAAGTGAAGAGAATTGTCTTGAGAATACCATTGTTGAGTATCATAGTTCAAGAGATTCTTTTCATCTTCTTATTTCTGATTCCTTTTATTCTTTATATCCTGATCTATTCCTAGATTTTGGTGGACTTGACATCTTACCTACAACATACTACTCTTTTCCACCACAATCATATCCTTTCGATATGCTAAATTTTGGCGAAATTAATTCCAAGAATAACATTGATAAAACCGGATTTGACGCTTGTTCACTTTCATCACTCACATGGGAAAGGGACATGTTGCGAGATGATTTTACACAGTTTATTGTTAAAAAATACAATGCATTATATCTTATGGAAATCAAACTTTCTAAGTTTCATACTTGTTCTTTACTTAGCTCAAATCTCAATGTTTATACTTCACATTTTGAAATGATCAATCTCATCAAAGGAAACATTCAAACCAATGATCCAATTGATTGCACGAATCCTCCTATGATGAGTTTCCCATTGGTATATTCATTTCATCAAAGTCATGGTTTTCATCCCCATTTTTGTGACAGGATCTCAGGATGGCTCGAATATTCATATATAAAAAAAATTCATAATAAAGACAA
>JASDQU010681792.1:13842-41555 GCA_032191745.1 Picea mariana | reverse complement strand
TCGAATATTCATATATAAAAAAAATTCATAATAAAGACAAAGTTGTGCTTGCTTTCTTTTTACCTAAGTATCTTGGAAGTAGGTGGGACATATTTCTTTTAGATCCTCCATGTGAAAAAATTAATGAGTACTTAGAGAACTGTCAGGAGGATGGGGCATTTCAGCCTTGGCTGATGGTTATTCCATTTCCTCGTAATCCTGACAAGTTTTTCAAAACTACTTACACTCACCCATGCCATTATGACCCTTATCACGACAAGATTGCACAATGGCTGGAGGATTCGTACAACAAGAATATCCAAGGAAATGGTAAGACCATGCTTACCTCATTTTTAGATGATGATTATGAAGGTAAGTGTGATATGTTTTTGTCATTTTTTGATATATTGCCATTCTTATTATTAATGATTGATCTTGTTTCCATTGCAGGATTAGAGTTACTCTGATGGCTACATTGGAAGCATGACTTCACGTAGTATCCTGATTTGTTTAATAGTTAGGGTAGGTTTAGGAGTAGGTTTTCCTTTCAGTTTTATTTCTCACTATTTCTCTTTGTAATAATTCAGTCATGAACGCAAGTGGGCGCACCACGAGAACCATAATATGATTATTATCAGGGAAGTCCGCTTGATCTTTTTCTCTTTTCTTTTAGTTGAATATTTGTTTTCAAAAAAACGCAGTATCGTCATGAAAATCTTAAATGGAAAGTAAAGAGATAAATAAATCTGAATCAACCCTGACCCAAGGTACCACGAGTGAGACTGCTTTCCCATCAAACATGATTTTCCTACTTTCTTTCAGTTTCCCAAGGGATTTGTTGCATGAGGTTTTCAGATGCACCTTCTGTACATATTTTATTTTGTTTTTTTTGGATTTCCTTGCTTTCAAATATTTCTTCGCTGGTGTGTTTTGTTTCCTTTTATGCTTATCAGTCTTTCTTTTGAAATACACATACCTGCATTATGAACTGTTCAGACAAAGAAAACTGAATTTTTTTCTCTGAAATGACTGCTGAAAAGTTGTCTAAACATCAATTGTGATATGATTCTGAAATTACATCCATGTTAAGGAAAGCCTGTAGTTTGAAAGAAGTTTATCGATTTCAATCTATAAGCGAAGCTTGTCATGATCATCTTTTTCTTCTTACGTTGTCCCTGTTCCTTAAGGGAATGACTCAGAAGATGTCTCCCTGCCCTAGAAGGTCGGTTTTGTAAACAAACCATCTCTAAATCTTAATAAAGGACAGTTTTTAAAAAATTCTTTCAAAGTCTGCAAAAATATGTCAAAATATCATAATTTTCAGCATCACCCTGCTCAGTTATATATCTTTAAAAACTAAACAAATCATAAAAGAGTTGTGGGAAGTGCTTGTAAACCCGCCGGGATACTGAACAGGTCTGCTAGCAGTGGGTAAATGCATGCATGACGCCAAGACAACTTTGTCGGGGTACTGAACAGGCCTGCTGGCAGTGAAGCAATGTCGGGTATATGAAAATTCATAAGTATGAAATCTTTTGACCTTAAAATGTCCTTTATTCTGATCTGGAACTTCTTGGAAGGATACGGATGTCAGAGTGGGTTAAATGGAAACCCTGTCGAGGCTATGGACGCCCGCTGGCAGTAGTGGATCTGTCAACAGTATTGGAGATTTATCTTTCATATCATGACTCGCTTGTCTTAAGAATGTTATCAGTTTTCATCTTTTAAGAACAGCTGGAATATTTGATTAATGATGATGTTTAAATGATTTTCTGGTTGTTTTTGAGTTAGAATTATTCTCATTATCATAATCTGGATTTGTTCTTTTGGCAGAGATAACTGCTTCTACCAGTGTGTCGCCATTGTTGGCAGCCATTTCTCTTTTTTATCTTTTCTTATAAGCTTCTTACACAAGTGTTTTGGAACCCTTGATTCTCCTAACAATCTTTTGAATAAAACGACATGATTATTTTGTGCATTTGCACACCTGCCTTTTGTTTTCGTTTTCACGACTGCAAGCGTGAAAACCTTGAGTTCAAAGTCATGTCGATGGCATTAAAATCGTCACTGGATTATTATGAATACTCTTGTTCATGTCGTCATTTCATTTCTAATTCAATAATGGTCACACAGTTGGCAAGACACCAAAACCTTTTCGCTCTGCATTTTTTGTTAACATAACTTAATTTTATAAGTTTGGGATGCAATGGTATTCTGGTAATTGTGATTGAATCCTTGATACAATGGTGGTTTAATGTTATATTGTATTTGATCGAATTCCTAGGTGCAATGGTTTAATACAACGCATACGTTTTATGGTCAAATCTTTGGTGCTAAATTCAAAATATTTTTTTGTTTCAAATCATGCAAACACTATTGTTTATGCAAATATTCGGGTCGACTTATCATAGTTTTCAATAGTTGTTTGATTGGCGTTGCTTTTAACACACACCAATAGTGATTTGAATCACCACAGCGCCATCAATTGTACCTTTCGATATGAATGTTTTGCATGGTTCATTTCATTCCACCACCCTCTCACTCTTAGTCATTAATGCTTGCCTTGTATCTCAGGCTACCTCTGTTGGTTTCGGGGAAGCCTGTGAGCTTGCGGTCCTGCGTATACCCTGTCCAAACCCCTGTCCGTTTACTCTACTCACTGTGTGCTCTCTCCTATGGCACCTGTAGTACGCATAGAACCTAATGGCATCCAAACGCTCCTGTTATTTGACAATGCTTGTGAAGACCTGGAGAATAGTGGTTGGTTAGTTTTTATCCAAAAATTTGAGGGTTTCAACCTTACAGTCGCCCAACAGTTTTCCCTCACGTTCGATGGATGTAGGGCTAAGGTCAGAGATATCCAACTCGAGCTAAATGAGGAATTCCTCAGCTCAGCTACAGGCTTACCAGCTAAAGGGCAGAGGTGGTTTAAGAACTCAAAAGTGGACGAGGTGCCATGGCCGCTCCTATTCACATCGAGGAAGATTGTCACTTGTGACAGAGCTATGACTGTCACTACCCTTAAGACTAGATGGCATGATCTATTAGCAATTGTTAAGCAATTCGTAACTTGCGAAGGTCGTTATGGGTTAGTGTTTCTTTATCATCTCAGGTTGCTTATGAATTTTATAGACTACCCCCTGAATATGCCTCACTACCTCCTACGGAGCCTGTATAAAATGTTCAAGCGATTTAAGCATGAAAAGGATGATAGCAGCCTTTTCCATCACTGCTTGATCAAAATCATTATCGTTCATCATTTGAATCTTAGTGGTGACTGTTGGCAAGCCTTCCTATCTAGGAATGGCTTTGCCACTCTCGAGTGTGTTCAAGTAGACAAGGTTGTGGTCATTGAAACCTTAGTTGGGCCTGCCATGTCACCTCCTACCCTTCTACCCCCTGTCAAACCCTCGAACTTCCCCAACATTGACCTACCTGATACCATGGCCGACCCGTGTGATAAATACAATACAAATACCCTCAAGATGCCTGTAAGGAAGAAAGGCAAAGGTGATACCGGTGTCAATAATAAGGGAAATAAAAACGCACTATGGATATCTAGATGTGCTTGGAACAAGCCCAAACAGAGCACTGAACAAAAGCCTATTGTTCTGAGCGAAGATTCGGACTCTGAGATTTAACGCTTCTTAGCTGAGGAATACCCTTACTCTCAAGGCCTCTGTTCTGTGGAACCTTATGACTATGTTTCCAACTTACCTCCGTGCCTCAAGAATGACCCTAACTTCCTGGGAATTAAGTTTGGCAGTGAAGCCCCTGGTAACTTGAAAGAAACCTCGCTTGTAATGCCAAGGACCGATCAACCACCGTGTACTCAATGAAATTATTGGCTTGAATGTTACTACACAGACGTTCCTATTTTACAATCTAGAATTAAATCGTTGGAGGAATGGATTATTGTGTTGTCAAAGGAAAGAGACAGGCTACAAGCCAATGAGAAGAAGCAAAATACTATGGGTTCAATTGTCTTCAGAAATGTTGAGGCAGCTACAACCTTTGTCAACTCAAAGTTATCCCGACTGAAACATTTTACTACAGCCTAGGTATGATTATTTCAACATCGATTTTGAATGATTTGGTTAGCCGATTGTGTTCGCTCCCATTTAGTTCAGTTTGTTTAAATAGATTTAAAATGACTCTGTTATTTTGATTTCATTTTGAATTATGTTTGCATTAAAGATTTGTATAGCTATGTTTTGATTGAACCGATTTAACACGATTTGATTTCTTTTGAATTAGTATAATGATTGTGTCGGCCCTGAGATAGTTCGATTCATTTCTGTTTGGTTTGATTCAGAAATGATGTTGTATGCCTTGAATTAGCATAGTTGTTTGTGTATGTGTAGTGAAGATTGGTTTGATATAGTTCTGTTTGGTTTGAATTTAAAAAAAAAAAAAACGATTCTGTTAGTTTTGTTTTGATTCAACAACGATTTTGTTAAGTTCTGAATTGACATAAATGGTTGCCTTTGTGTTAAGCAAATACGAAAGATTGGTTATGAATCGATTATAGTTTGTTTCGATTGAAATGGATTCCAAAAAGATGATTTCGTTGGTTTTCAACTATCAAGACGATTCTGTCTATTTCAAATTGGTAATATAAAAGTTAGTTGACAGATCGCATATATCCCTGTTACCATTCGGTTAATTGAACACGATTTCATTTGTTTCAAATTGGCACAAAAGATTTGGTTACTTCTAGCATGAATGATTTGCTTTGTTTTCAATTGGTAATTAAAGATTTGTTTAATAGGTTGAATGTATTTCTGTTATCATTTAGATTGATTTAAAATGATTTTGTTTGCAAATATGACCAGCTACAGAATCATGAGATTTTGTAGCTAGTCATAAAATTTAGTTTTTTGTTAATTTTACAAATAAAATGTTATCTGTATAATATTAATAAGTAAGTTGTATATATATATTTCAGATTTGTATATAGTTTGTTGTAGTTGCTTTTTCCTTTTAGATTAGTTCCTTTAGTTTAGTTTTCTTTCGTTTTCCTAGGACTTAGATCGGCCAACGAAGCCGCTAAACCCGTCGGGGTGGATCATCCCAAACGGCTTGGGTTATTTAGACAACCCCGGACCGGATCCACTCCTCCAGTTGACGAGCGTTCGATTTCGCTCGTCAACACCTAGTTACATTCCCACCAATCTTTGACACAAGGAAGGGATTTAAGGAGAAAAAAAGTGATAATTTCGGTGTCATAATTTTTTTCAACAGAGTAATACCCCTCTAATAGATTCAACCATTTCTCCAAACCATATGCAACTATATATGCTTCAAATAAAGGGATATGAAAGTTAACTTCTACCTTGAAGGTAGTCACACCTCCAAAATAGCTACGTGTTCAAGGTGTTTCTTCTAATGTCCACATTCATCAAAGGATCTAGCGGAAGTTGTCCATCATCTCATTCTGCTGTCACACGATGGATTCCTTAAGAAAAATATTGAAAGGATATCCTACTGTGCCATCTCTCTTTTCTTCCACCATAGGAGGTTTCTTGGGCAAGCGAGAGTGGTCATCATAGTTTAAAATAGGGTAGAATTCCTCCCCGAGGGATTCAAAAAAGGCCTCCCAATTAGGTCCTATCCCGAATTTCCTAGACTCATATTTTTTATGTCTCTCCCAATTACATTCACACCAATATTTGACACAAGGAAGGGATTTAAGGAGAGCAAAGGTGATAATTTCGGTGTCAGAAGTTTTTTAAACATAGTAATACCCCTCTAATAGATTCAACCATTTCTTCAAACCATATGCAACTATCTATGCTTCAAATAAAGGGATATGAAAGTTAACTTCTACCTTGAAGGTTGTCACACCTCCAAAATAGCTACATGTTGAAGGTGTTTCTCCTAATTTCCACATTCATCAAAGGATCTAGGGGAAGTTGTCCATCATCTCATTTTGCTGTCACACGAGGGATTCCTCAGGAAAAATATTGAAATGATATCCTACTATGTCATCTCTCTTTTCTTCCACCATGGGAGTTTCTTGGGCCAGTGAGAGTGGTCGTCATAATTTAAAATAGGGTAGAATTTCTCCTTGATGGATTCAAAAAAGGACTCCCAAATGGGTCCTATTCCGAATTTCCTAGACTCATCTTTTTTATGTCTCTCTAAGTTACATTCCCACAAATCCTTGAACCAAGGAAGGGATTTAAGGAGAGCAAAGGTGATAATTTCGGTGTCAGAATTTTTTTGAACAGAGTAATACCCCTCTAATAGATTCAACCATTTCTCCAAACCATATGCAACTATCTATGCTTCAAATAAAGGGATATGAAAGTTAACTTCTACCTTGAAGGTTGTCACACCTCCAAAATAGCTACTTGTTGAAGGTGTTTCTCCTAATGTCCACATTCATCAAAGGATCTAGGGGAAGTTGTCCATCATCTCATTCTGCTGTCACACAATGGATTCCTCAAGAAAAATATTGAAAGGATATCCTACTCTGTCATCTCTCTTTTCTTCCACTATGGGAGGTTTCTTGGGCTAGTGAGAGTGGTCGTCATAGTTTAAAATAGGGTAGAATTCCTCCTTGAGGGATTCAAAAAAGGCCTCCCAAATGGGTCCTATCCCTAATTTCCTAGACTCATCTTTTTTATGTCTCTCCCAGTTACATTCCCACCAATGTTTGACACAAGGAAGGGATTTAAGGAGAGCAAAGGTGATAATTTCAGTGTCAGAATGTTTTTGAACAGATTAATACCACTCTAATAGATTCAACAATTTCTCCAAATCATATGCAACTATCTATCATTGAAATAAAGGGATATGAAAGTTAACTTCTACCTTGAAGGTTGTCATGCCTCCAAAATAGCTACTTGTTTAAGGTGTTTCTCCTAATGTCCACATTCATCAAAGGATCTAGGGGAAGTTGTCCATCATCTCATTCTGCCATCACACGAGGGATTCCTCAAGAAAAACATTGAAAGGATATCCTACTCTGTCATCTCTCTTTTCTTCAACCATGGGAGGTTTCTTGGGCTAGCAAGAGTGGTCGTCATAGTTTAAAATAGGGTAGAGTTCCTCCTTGAAGGATTCAAAAAAGGCCTTCCAAATGGGTCATATCCTGAATTTCCTAGACTCATATTTTTTATGTCTCTCCCAGTTACATTCCCACCAATCTTTGACACAAGGAAGGGATTTAAGGAGAGCAAAGGTGATAATTTCGGCGTCATAATTTTTTTGAACAAAGTAATACCCCTCTAATAGATTCAACCATTTCTCCAAACCATATGCAACTATCTATGCTTCAAATAAAGGGATATGAAAGTTAACTTCTACCGTGAAGGTTGTCACACCTTCAAAATAACTATTGGTTGAAGGTGCTTCTCCTAATGTCCACATTCATCAAAGGATATAGGGGAAGTTGTCCATCATCTCATTCTGTTGTCACACAAGGTATTTCTCAAGAAAAATATTAAAATGATATCCTACTCTGTCATCTCTCTTTTCTTCCACCATGGGAGGTTTCTTGGGCCAGTGAGAGTGGTTGTCATAGTTTAAAATAGGGTAGAATTTCTCCCTGATGGATTCAAAAAAGTCCTCCCAAATCGGTCCTATCTTGAATTTCCTAGACTCATCTTTTTTATGTCTCTCCCAGTTACATTTCCACCAATCTTTGACACAAGGAAGGGATTTAAGGAGAGCAAAGGTGATAATTTCAGTGTCGGAATTTTTTTGTACAGAGTAATACCCCTATAATAGATTCAACCATTTCTCCAAACCATATGCAACTATCTATGCTTCAAATAAAGGGATATGAAAGCTAACTTCTACCTTGAAGGTTGTCACACCTCCAAAATAGCTACTTGTTGAAGGTGTTTCTCCTAATGTCCACTTTCATCAAAGGATCTAGGGGAAGTTGCCCATCATCTCATTATACTGTCACAAGATGGATTCCTCAAGAAAAATATTGAAAGGATATTCTACTCTATCATCTCTCTTTTCTTCCACCATGGTAGGTTTATTGGGCCAGCGAGAGTGGTCGTCATAGTTTAAAATAGTGTAGAATTCCTCCTTGACATATTAAAAAAAGGCCTCCCAAGTGGGTCCTATCCCGAATTTCCTAAACTCATCTTTTTCATGTCTGTCCCAGTTATATTCCCACCAATCTTTGACACAAGGCAAGGATTTAAGGTGGGCAAAGGTGATAATTTCGGTGTCAGGATTTTTCTAAACAGAGTAATACTCCTCTAATATATTCAACCATTTCTCCAAACCATATGAAAATCTATATGCTTCAAATAAAGGGATATCAAAAGTTAACTTCTACCTTGAAGGTTGTCACACCTCCAAAATACCTACTTGTTGAAGGTTTTCCTCCTAATGTCCACATTCATCAAAGGATCTAGGGGAAGTTGTCCATCATCTCATTCTGCTGTCACACGAGGGATTCCTCAAAAAAAACATTGAAAGGATATCCTACTCTGTCATCTCTCTTTTCTTCCACCATGGGAGGTTTCTTGGGCCAGTGAGAGTGGTCGTCATAGTTTAAAATAGGGTAGAATTCCTCCTTGACGGATTCAAAAAACATCTCCCAAATGGGTCCTATCCAAAATTTCCTAGACTCATCTTTTTTATGTCTCTCCCAATTACATTCCCACCAATATTTGACACAAGGAAGGGATTTAAGGAGAGAAAAGGTGATAATTTTGGTGTCATAATTTTTTTGAAGAGAGTGATACCCCTCTAATAGATTCAACCATTTCTCAGAACCATATGAAACTATCTATGCTTTAAATAAAGGGATACAAAAGTTAACTTCTACCTTGAAGGTTGTCACACCTCCAAAATAGCTACTTGTTGAAGGTGTTTCTCCTAATGTCCACATTCATCAAAGGATCTAGCGGAAGTTGTCCATCATCTAATTCATCTCTCACACGAGGGATTCCTCAAGAAAAATATTGAAAGGATATCCTACTCTGTCATCTCACTTTTCTTCCACCATGGGAGGTTTCTTGGGCCAGCGAGAGTGGTCGTCATAGTTTAAAATTGGGTAGAATTCCTCCTTGAGGTATTCAGAAAAGGCCTCCCAAATGGGTCCTATCCCGAATTTCCTAGACTCATCTTTTTTATGTCTCTCCCAGTTACATTCCCACCAATATCTGACACACGAAAGGGATTTAAGGACAACAAAGGTGATAATTTCAGTGTCAGAATATTTTTGAACAGAGTAATACCCCTTTAATAGATTCAACCATTTCTCCAAACCATATGAAACTATCTATGCTTCAAATAAAGGGATATGAAAGTTAACTTCTACCTTGAAGGTTGTCACACCTCCAAAATAGCTACTTGTTGAAGGTGTTTCTCCTAATGTCCACATTCATCAAAGGATCTAGGGGAAGTTGCCCATCATCTCATTCTGCTGTCACATGAGGGATTCCTCAAGAAAAATATTGAGAGGATATCCTACTCTGTCATCTCTCTTTTCTTCCGCCATGGGAGGTTTCTTGGGCCATTGAGAGTGGTCGTCATAGTTTAAAATCGGGTAGAATTTCTCCTTAAGGGATTAAAAAAAGGCCTCCCAAATGGATCCTATCTCAAATTTCCTAGGCACATCGCTTTTATGTCTCTCCCAGTTACATTCCCACTAATCTTTGACACAAGGAAGGGATTTAAGGAGAGCAAAGGTGAAAATTTCGGTGTCATATTTTCTTTGAACAGATTAATACCCCTCTAATAGATTCAACCATTTCTCCAAACCGTATGCAACTATCTATGATTCAAATAAAGGGATATAGAAGTTAACTTCTACCTTGAAGGTTTTCACAGCTCCAAAATAGCTACTTTTTTAAGGTGTTTCTCATAATGTCCACATTCATCAAAGGATATAGGGGAAGTTGTCCATCATCTCATTCTGCTGTCACATGAGGGATTCCTCAAAAAAAATATTGAAAGGATATCCTACTCTGTCATCTCTCTTTTCTTCCACCATGGGAGGTTTCTTTGGCCAGCGAGTGTGGTCATCTTAGTTTAAAATAGGGTAGAATTCCTCCTTGAGGGATTTAGAAAAGGCCTCCCAAATGGGTCCTATCCCAAATTTCATAGACTCATATTTCTTTTGTCTCTCCCAGTTACATTCCCACCAATATTTGACACAAGGAAGGGATTTAAGGAGAGAAAAGATGATAATTTCCATGTCATAATTTTTTTGAACAGAGTAATACCCCTCTAATAGATTCAACCATTTCTCCAAACCATATGCAACTATCTATGCTTCAAATAAAGGGATATGAAACTTAACTTCTACCTTGAAGGTTGACACACCTCCAAAATAGCTACTTGTTGAAGGTGTTTCTCCTAATGTCCACATTCATTAAAGGATCTAGGGTAAGTTGTCCATCATCTCATTCTGTTGTCACACGAGGGATTCCTAAAGAAAAATATAGAAAGGATATCCTACTCAATCATGTCTCGTTTCTTCCACCATGGGAGGTTTCTTGGGCCAGCGAGAGTGGTCGTTATAGTTTAAAATAGGGTAGAATTCCTCCTTGACGGATTCAAAAAAGGCCTCCCAAATTGGTCCTATCCCGAATTTCCTAGACTCATCATTTTTATGTCTCTCCCAGTTACATTCCCACCAATCTTTGACATGAGGAAGGGATTTAAGGAGAGCAAAGGTGATAATTTCGGTGTCATAATTTTTTTGAACAGAGTAATACCTCTCTAATAGATTCAACCATATCTCCAAACCATATTCAACTATCTATACTTCAAATAAAGGGAGATGAAAGATAACTTCTACCTTGAAGGTTGTCACACCTCCAAAATAGCTACTTGTTGAAGGTGTTTCTCCTAATGTCCACATTCATCAAAGGATCTAGGGGAAGTTATCCATCATCTCATTCTTCTGTCACATGAGGGATTCCTCAAGAAAAATATTGAAAGGATATCCTACTCTGTCATCTCTCTTTTCTTCCACCATGGGAGGTTTCTTGGGCTAGGGATAGTGGTCGTCATAGTTTAAAATAGGGTAGAATTCCTCCTTGAGGGATTCAAAAAAGGCCTACCAAATGGGTCCTATCCTGAATTTCCTAGACTCATCTTTTTTATGTCTCTTCTAGTTACATTCCCATCAATATTTGACACAAGGAAGGGATTTAAGGAGAGCAAAGCTGATAATTTCGGTGTCAGAATTATTTTGAACAGAGTAATACTCTAATAGATTCAACCATTTCTGCAAACCATATGCAACTATATATGCTTCAAATAAAGGGATATGAAAGTTAACTTCTACCTTGAAGGTTGTCACGCCTCCAAAATAGCTAATTGTTGAAGTTGTTTCTCCTAATTTCCACATTCATCAAAGGATCTATGGGAAGTTGTCCATCATATCATTCTGCTATCACACGAGGGATTCCTCAAGAAAAATATTGAAAGCATATCCTACTATGTCATGTCTCTTTTCTTCCACCATGGGAGGTTTCTTGGGCTAACGAGAGTGGTCATCATAGTTTAAAATAGGGTAGAATTCCTCCTTGAGGGATTAAAAAAAGGACTCCCAAATGGGTCCTATCTTGAATTTCTAAGACTCATCTTTTTCATGTCTCTCCCAGTTTCATTCCCACCAATCTTTGACACAAGGAAGGGATTGAAGGAGAGCAAAGGTGATAATTTCGATATCAGAATTTTTTTGAACAAAGTAATACCCCTCTAATAGATTCAACCATTTCTCCAAACCATATCCATCTATCTATGCTTCAAATAAAGGGATATGAAAGTTAACTTCAACCTTGAAGGTTGTAACACCTCGAAAACAACTACTTGTTGAAGGTGTTTCTCCTAATGTCCACATTCATCAAAGGATCTATGGGAAGCTTTCCATCATCTAATTCTGCTGTCACATGAGGGATTACTCAAGAAAACTATTGAAAGGATATCCTACTCTGTCATCTCTCTTTTCTTCCACCATGGGAGGTTTCTTGGGCTAGTGAGAGTGGTCATCATAGTTTAGAATAGGGTATAATTCCTCCCTGATGGATTCAAAAAAGGCCTCCCAAATGGGTCCTATCCCGAATTTCCTAGACTCATCTTTTTTATGTCTCTCCCAGTTACATTCCCACCAATATTTGAAACAAGGAAGGGATTTAAGGAGAGAAAAGGTGATAATTTCGGTGTCAGAATTTTTTTGAACAGAGTAATACCCCTCTAATAGATTCAACCATTTCTCCAAACCATATGCAACTATCTATGCTTCAAATAAAGGGATATGAAAGCTAACTGCTACCTTGAAGGTTGTCACACCTCCAAAATAGCTACCTGTTGAAGGTGTTTATCCTAATGTCCACTTTCATCAAAGGATCTAGGGGAAGTTGTCCATCATCTCATTCTACTGTCACACGAGGGTTTTGTCAAGAAAAATATCTAAAGGATATCCTACTCTGTCCTCTCTCTTTTCTTCCACCATCGGAGTTTTCTTGGTCCAGTGAGAGTGGTCGTCATAGTTTAAAATAGGGTAGAATTCTCTTGAGGGATTCAAAAAAGGCGTCCCAAATGGGTCTTATCCCAAATTTCCTAGACTCATATTTTTTATGTCTCTCCCAGTTACATTCCCACCAATATTTGACACAAGGAAGGGATTTAAGGAGAGCAAAGGTGATAATTTCGGTGTCAGAATTTTTTTGAACAGAGTAATACCCCTCTAATAGATTCAACCATTTCTCCAAACCATATGCAACTATCTATGCTTCAAATAAAGGGATATGAAAGYTAACTKCTACCTTGAAGGTTGTCACACCTCCAAAATAGCTACHTGTTGAAGGTGTTTMTCCTAATKTCCACWTTCATCAAAGGATCTAGGGGAAGTTGTCCATCATCTCATTYTRCTGTCACACRAGGGWTTYSTCARGMAAARTATYKAAAKGATATCCTACTMTGTCMTCTCTCTTTTCTTCCACCATSGGAGKTTTCTTGGKCCARKGAGAGTGGTCGTCATARTTTAAAATAGGGTAGAATTYCTCCTTGAKGGATTCAAAAAAGGMSTCCYAAATGGGTCYTATYCMRAATTTCCTAGACTCATMTTTTTTATGTCTCTCYHAGTTACATTCCCACMAATMYTTGAMMCAAGGAAGGGATTTAAGGAGAGCAAAGGTGATAATTTCGGTGTCAGAATTTTTTTGAACAGAGTAATACCCCTCTAATAGATTCAACCATTTCTCCAAACCATATGCAACTATCTATGCTTCAAATAAAGGGATATGAAAGCTAACTGCTACCTTGAAGGTTGTCACACCTCCAAAATAGCTACCTGTTGAAGGTGTTTATCCTAATGTCCACTTTCATCAAAGGATCTAGGGGAAGTTGTCCATCATCTCATTCTACTGTCACACGAGGGTTTTGTCAAGAAAAATATCTAAAGGATATCCTACTCTGTCCTCTCTCTTTTCTTCCACCATCGGAGTTTTCTTGGTCCAGTGAGAGTGGTCGTCATAGTTTAAAATAGGGTAGAATTCTCTTGAGGGATTCAAAAAAGGCGTCCCAAATGGGTCTTATCCCAAATTTCCTAGACTCATATTTTTTATGTCTCTCCCAGTTACATTCCCACCAATATTTGACACAAGGAAGGGATTTAAGGAGAGCAAAGGTGATAATTTCGGTGTCAGAATTTTTTTGAACAGAGTAATACCCCTCTAATAGATTCAACCATTTCTCCAAACCATATGCAACTATCTATTCTTCAAATAAAGGGATATGAAAGTTAACTTCTACCTGAAGGTTGTCACAACTCCAAAATAGCTACTTGTTGAGGGTGTTTATCCTAATGTCCACATTCATCAAAGGATCTAGGGGAAATTGTCCATCATCTCATTCTGCTGTCACACGAGGGATTCCTCAATAAAAATATTGAAAGAATATCCTACTCTGTCATCTCTCTTTATTCCACCATGGGAGGTTTCTTGGGCCAGTAAGAGTGGTCATCATAGTTTAAAATAGGGTAAAATTCCTCCTTGAGGGATTCAAAAAAGGCCTCCCAAATGGGTCCTATCCCGAATTTCCTAGACTCGTCTTTTTTATGTCTCTCCCAGTTACATTCCCACCAATCTTTGACATAAGGAAGTGATTTAAAGAGAGAAAAGGTGATAATTTTCGTGTTAGAATTTTTTTGAATAGAGTAATACCCCTTTAATAGATTCAACCATTTCTCCAAACCATATGCAACTATCTCTACTTCAAATAAATGGATATGAAAGTTGACTTCTTCCTTGAAGGTTGTCACACCTCCAAAATAGCTACTTGTTGAAGGTTTTTCTCCTAATGTCCACATTCATCAAAGGATCTAGGGAAAGTTGTCCATCATCTCATTCTACTGTCACACGAGGTATTCCTCAAGAAAAATATTGAAAGTATATCCTACTCTGTCATCTCTCTTTTCTTCCACCATGGGAGGTTTCTTGGGCCAGTGAGAGTGGTCATCATAGTTTAAAATAGGGTAGAATTCCTCCTTGATGGATTCAAGAAAGGCCTCCCAAATGGGTCCTATCCTGAATTTCCTGGACTTATATTTTTTTATGTCTCTCCCAGTTACATTCCCACCAATCTTGGACACAAGGAAGGGATTGAAGGAGAGAAAAGGTGGTAATTTCAGTGTCATAATTTTTTTGAGTAGAGTAATACCCCTCTAATAGATTCAACCATTTCTCCAAACCATATGCAACTATCTATGCTTCAAATAAAGGGATATGAAAGTTAACTTCTACCTTGAAGGTTGTCACACCTCCAAAATAGCTACTTGTTGAAGGTGTTTCTCCTAATGTCCACATTCATCAAAGGATCTAGGGGAAGTTGTCCATCATCTCATTCTGTTGTCACACAAGAGATTCCTCAAGAAAAATATTGACAGGATATCCTACTCTGTCATCTCTCTTTTCTTCCACCATGGGAGGTTTCTTGGGCCAGTGAGAGTGGTCGTCATAGTTTAAAATAGGGTAGAATTCCTCCTTGATGGATTCAAACAAGACCTCTCAAATGGTTCCTATCCTGAATTTCCTAGACTCATCTCTTTTATGTCTCTCGCAGTTACATTCCCACCAATCTTTGACACAAGGAAGAGATTTAAGGAGAGCAAAGGTGATAATTTTGGTGTTAGAATTTTTTTGAACATAGTAATACACCTCTAATAGATTCAACCATTTCTCCAAACCATATGGAACTATCTATGCTTCAAATAAAGGGATATGAAGGCTAACTTCTACCCGGAAGGTTGTCACACCTCCAAAATAGCTACTTGTTGAAGTTGTTTCTCCTAATGTCCACTTTCATCAAAGGATCTAGGGGAAGTTGTCCATCATCTCATTCTGCTATCACACGAGGATTTCCTTAAGAAAAATATTGAAAGGATATCCTACTCTGTCATCTCTCTTTTCTTCCACCATGGGAGGTTTCTTGGGCCAGCGAGAGTGGTCGTCATAGTTTAAAATATGGTAGAATTTTTCCTTGAGGGATTCAAAAGGTGATAATTTCGGTGTTAGAATTTTTTTGAATAGAGTAATACCCGTGTAATAGATTCAACCATTTCTCCAAACCATATGCAACTATCTATGCTTCAAATAAAGGGATATGAAAGTTAACTTCTACCTTGAAGGTTGTCACACCTCCAAAATAGCTACTTGTTGAAGGTGTTTATCCTAATGTCTACATTCATCAAAGGATCTAGGGGAAGTTGTTAATCATCTCATTCAGCTGTCACATGAGGGATTCCTCAAGAAAAATATTGAAAGGATGTCCTACTCTGTCATCTTGATTTTATTCCACCATGGGAGGTTTCTTGGGCCAACGAGAGTGGTCGTCATAGTTTAAAATAGGGTAGAATTCCTCCTTGAGGGATTCGAAAAAGGCCTCCCAAATGGGTCCTATCCCGAATTTCCTAGACTCATATTTTTTATGTCTCTCCCAGTTTCATTCCCACCAATATTTGACACAAGGAAGGGATTTAAGGAGATTAAAGGTGATAATTTTGGTGTCAGAATTTTTTTGAACAGAGTAATACCCCTCTAATAGATTCAACCATTTCTCCAAACCATATGCAACTATCTATGCTTTAAATAAAGGGATATGAAGGTTAACTTCTACCTCGAAGGTTGTCACACCTCCAAAATAGCTACTTGTTGAAGGTGTTTCTCCTAATGTCCACATTCATCAAAGGATCTAGGGGAAGTTGTCCATCATCTCATTCTGYTGTCACACAAGRGATTCCTCAAGMAAARTATTGAMAGGATATCCTACTCTGTCATCTCTCTTTTCTTCCACCATGGGAGGTTTCTTGGGCCARKGAGAGTGGTCGTCATAGTTTAAAATAGGGTAGAATTCCTCCTTGAKGGATTCAAAMAAGRCCTCYYAAATGGKTCCTATCCWRAATTTCCTAGACTCATCTYTTTTATGTCTCTCSYAGTTACATTCCCACCAATMTTTGACACAAGGAAGRGATTTAAGGAGAGCAAAGGTGATAATTTTGGTGTTAGAATTTTTTTGAACATAGTAATACACCTCTAATAGATTCAACCATTTCTCCAAACCATATGGAACTATCTATGCTTCAAATAAAGGGATATGAAGGCTAACTTCTACCCGGAAGGTTGTCACACCTCCAAAATAGCTACTTGTTGAAGTTGTTTCTCCTAATGTCCACTTTCATCAAAGGATCTAGGGGAAGTTGTCCATCATCTCATTCTGCTATCACACGAGGATTTCCTTAAGAAAAATATTGAAAGGATATCCTACTCTGTCATCTCTCTTTTCTTCCACCATGGGAGGTTTCTTGGGCCAGCGAGAGTGGTCGTCATAGTTTAAAATATGGTAGAATTTTTCCTTGAGGGATTCAAAAGGTGATAATTTCGGWGTYAGAATTTTTTTGAAYAGAKTAATRCCCSTSTAATAGATTCAACCATTTCTCCAAACCATATGCAACTATCTATGCTTCAAATAAAGGGATATGAAAGTTAACTTCTACCTTGAAGGTTGTCACACCTCCAAAATAGCTACTTGTTGAAGGTGTTTCTCCTAATGTCCACATTCATCAAAGGATCTAGGGGAAGTTGTCCATCATCTCATTCTGCTGTCACACAAGGGATTCCTCAAGCAAAGTATTGAAAGGATATCCTACTCTGTCATCTCTCTTTTCTTCCACCATGGGAGGTTTCTTGGGCCAAGGAGAGTGGTCGTCATAGTTTAAAATAGGGTAGAATTCCTCCTTGAGGGATTCAAAAAAGGCCTCCTAAATGGGTCCTATCCAAAATTTCCTAGACTCATCTTTTTTATGTCTCTCCTAGTTACATTCCCACCAATATTTGACACAAGGAAGGGATTTAAGGAGAGCAAAGGTGATAATTTCGGTGTCAGAATTTTTTTGAACAAAGTAATACCCCTCTAGATTCATCCATTTCTCCAAACCATATGCAACTATATATGCTTCAAATAAAAGGATATGAAAGCTAACTTCTACCTTGAAGATTGTCACACCTCCAAAATAGCTACCTGTTGAAGGTGTTTCTCCTAATGTACACATTCATCAAAGGATCTAGGGGAAGTTTTCCATCATCTCATTGTGTTGTCACACAAAGGATTCCTCAAGAAAAATATTGAAAGGATATCCTACTCTGTCATCTGTCTTTTCTTCCACCATGGAAGGTTTCTTGGGCCAACGCGAGTGGTTGTCATAGTTTAAAATAGGGTAGAATTCCTCCTTGAGGGATTCAAAAAAGCCTCCCAAATGGGTCCTATCCCAAATTTCCTAGACTCATCTTTTTTATGTCTCTCCTAGTTACATTCCCACCAATATTTGACACAAGGAAGGGATTTAAGGAGAGAAAAGGTGATAATTTCGGAGTCAGAATTTTTTTGAACAGATTAATGCCCCTCTAATAGATTCAACCATTTCTCCAAACCATATGCAACTATCTATGCTTCAAATAAAGGGATATGAAAGTTAACTTCTACCTTGAAGGTTGTCACACCTCCAAAATAGCTACTTGTTGAAGGTGTTTCTCCTAATGTCCACATTCATCAAAGGATCTAGGGGAAGTTGTCCATCATCTTATTCTGATGTCACACGAGGGATTCCTCAAGAAAAATATTGAATGGATATCCTACTCTTTCATTTCTCTTTTCTTCCACCATGGGAGGTTTCTTGGGTCTGCAAAAGTGGTCATCCAAAAGTGAAACTGGATTGAGACCCAATGCTCTATAGCCTGACTTCCTCGGGGACATGCACCGAGAAATAACAAGGAGAAGATTGCTCTGATACTAGTGATTTCCATTATATTGAGAATGAAATGAAACATAGACATAAATATAGTAGAGACTTGTACAACAATATAATGAAACCCAAGTTCTGTTAGTGAATCAAATACTAGAATATTGTAGAACACAAACATGCAAAAATGGTGGTATATTATATATGGAGAGAAGGATATGTCGAATATGCTCATTTGCAAGAAGGTAATATAATGGGCTGGAAGAATGGAGTTTTAACATAAAGAAAGAAACTTAAGGTCCAAAACCCTAACCCTAGGAGGTGAAGCACCAAAAGGTTTGTGGGCCCCAAGGTGGTTAGTTGATGCATCAACTTCCCCGGGGCACAAATTTTCCATACTATCTCCATTTGGGGAGTTTAGTAGCTTGTTGGAAATATCTAATTGAGAAATACAATTACTGGCAGAGCTTGGGCATGCCAGGGAAATCCTAGCCCCCAGAATGGCCAAAACAAATCATTTAGGGTCTCAAAACGGCCCCAGAAGTTCAAGACATTAAAATCATAACAAAATATACCAAGATGGAGAACCGTGATGATTCAGTGGAAGAGGTGGGTGGCCACCAATGTCCACCTGGATCAATATTTGTTGATCCTTTACTTGGAACTCAATTTCCACCAGCTTCTCTATTTAGTCATTTTTTTGCTACATAAGTCATTATTTGAAACAACTAGATCATAATCTTAACTTTACCAACAAGAATATTTTTCTGATCTCCCTCTCTTTAGGGAGAAGGTTGTATTTTAATTTGGGCATGGGGTCATGCACAAAAACCTCTTGTTTCCCGACTTCTACCTCTTCCACCTCCTATGTCAATCACAAATTTGATATGTATAGACACGATCTTTTAATTCTTGGTTAGCTCAAGATAGTTAAGATAAATAAATTTACAATTTGTAGTCCATGTGGTTCCATATGCTATAGTGTGTGAAACCATACTCCCATACCATAGGTAGTTCCCATGTAGAATGTAACATCCCCTCTATAATCCCTATTTTATTAATGTATAATGTGGATATTATATATGGCTATGGGCTAAGTGATCTAATATGCAAACTTCTATATCCAAAAAATAATAAATAAAATGTGATGCTAGCTACAGATGGACATGGAAAGAGATGGGGGTTGAGTTATCCACAAGATATAATGGGTCTAAGTGGGTTTTATTCATGAGTTAAATTCCAAATCCTTTTTCCTAATTTTATTGCTTTGAGTGAAACTTCTATTTATTCCCTTGAGGGTAGGAGAGTCCAATCATTAAATGTAATAGGGTCGGTATGAGAGTCACATACCATATTTATTGAGAGCTAGTGATGAGTACAATCATAATGGATAAAAGCATGTGTCAAGAAAGTAGGGGGAAGGGGAGGAATTTGTATGGTGATAGAGAGGAGAAAAGGACAATTTTTATGCATGGTAATTGGGAGACAACATGATATAGTGCATTGGATATGAGAGGAAATAATGGTGGGCACATTCTAAAAATAGTTTGTAGTTGTTGAATGTTGAATAAGAAAGTTGTGAAGCTTGCAAAAGAAGCAAGTTGTCAGGAATGTGGAGTGAACTCCCTATGCGAGAGTTTCAATGGAGCATCAAGCTTGTTACTAGTAGGTTACCTGGAGTTTTCCTAGCAGTTGACATCCCTAGAGTCCCATGTAGAGATACTCCTGGCCAACTTGTACTTGAAGCATTGATAAACAAATGATACAACTTGAGGGATTGTGAGAAGAGAAGGGGGTACATTCCTTGGGCCAAGCCCGTTGAGAGAAAGAGAGATGGAGGAATATGGATAGTTGTAGGAGAATACCAGTGGGTCGTGGGTAACTCAACCTGTGAGTGGAAAGTGGAGAGACACCCTCTTTTGTGGATTCCTAGCCCTAGCTTGGGGGTGAATTTATGTTGATATTTGGAACAACAAGTCTATGGATGGGTGGAACATCCACCCCATGCAACGAGTTGCACAATTGTTATAGAAAGATAAGTTTTTTTATCTTGTTTTTGTGTTACATTTATGGTTTATTTTTTGTCCATTCTCTCTATGTTTGGAATGAATTATATGCTTTTGTGTTGATTAAATTAGTTTCACTCACGTTTAATTAACATATTGTGGATGTAATTTAGTAATGGTATCACAATGGTTAAATCTGTATGAATTAGTAGTTGGTAAGCTACAGGTTTTTTTTAATAATTTTTTTTTTTGTGTTTCTACTAGTAATGGGCCTCAACAAGGTTGAGAGACATTACAGGTTGGTATGAAAGTGAGGTTTACAACACTCAGGATGTATGGGCTAAAGTCATCATGTAGGGGTAGAGTTACATGTCAAAGTCTGCAACTGTTGACACACAACCAGTAGTCAACGCATCACAGGAGAAGCCTTAACCCACTCTTTCCACAAAAAATGGGTTAGTGATAGGTGGAGGCGTGCCATTGGGTACAAGTCGATATAGGTGGGAGAATGAAGAGATTCCATTTGGTAGTCGAATATAGGTGGGACCCATTGTTTTATGTAAACATTGTTTGGTGATCCGAAAATATGGGTTTTTGTATAAATGGACTTATTATGAAGTCCAAATCTTGGATGGTGGAACCTTGCAAGTGGAATTATGATATCTAGGTAGTGGAGATGTGAGATTTTGCGAAAGGGAATTTTAATACAGTTCTATATTTGGTATGGTGGATATTCAAAGTTTTAGGAAAGATGGATGGGTGGATATCTAGGATTGTAGAAAATACGAATATTCGTCCCTATGTCAGCAGTGAAGCAGTTAGGCCCTAATCCAATGGAGACAGAGAATCCACGTTGGTTGATCCATGTAGGTCGACACTCATGCAAATGAGTCCAGTTGGTTAGTAGGCTTAGTTTTCTGCGTGCAGGTTGTAAGACCCAAGGTTCGGTTTACCTATGAATAACAAACCCACCAGACACCGGCCCTTTCGGCATCACCTGCTTGCACAAATGAAGTCTCACCCAAGGTATCTATTGGGATTGCAATAACCAGAATTATACAGTAGTAAGGGAAAGGGAGATAGATGGCGGATTGATTCTTCCTTCTTATATCTAAGCGTGTGATTCGACTCTAGTTAGTATTACTTTCTTGTGGTTCAAATTCCCCTGCTTAGAATATTTCCGATTATTACAAAGACTATTCATAGTCATAGTCATGAATATTACGCCATAATTAATCCATCAACTAAGTCTATTCTACGAAGAATAACAACATAATTCATAAGCACACAGAGACAAGTGTCGCATGAAATTGCAAGTAGTCAGCGCTCCCCACGTGTATCATGACAAGGGACTAATCGCCTCTAATGGATCCTTGAAATATGGCAGTAGTGAGTTTACCAATCACCTACGGATTTTGGTCTAATGAAAGCCATACTACCGACAAATGGTATCAGAGCTAGAGGTCATGAGTTCGATACACATTCGGCTCGTGCTGAGGGGGATATTGTTGCACGAAATTGCAAGTAGTCAGCGCTCCCTGCGTGTATCGTGACAAGGGACTAATCACCTCTCGTGGATCCTTGAAATCTGGCAGTGGTGAGTTTACCGATCACCTGCAAGTTTTGGTCTAACGACAGTTGTACTACCAACAAAGGGTTATGGGCCCACCACGCTTCCGTTGTGCTACAAATAACCTTGTTAGGAATAACTACCTTTTCAGGAACAAACGGGGAGAGTAGTTAGAAGTAGAGAGAGAGCATATTGACAGGGGGAGTCATTCAGTTATGTCAGGCTGAAAATGATTGTAGGAAGAGTTACCTAAGTTCAGATTCTGATCAGTAACATACAAAGCTTTAACACATGAGGAAAAACCCTTTACCATTGATTTCAAAGGGGGGGAGAAAAGAAAATTCATAAGAGGAAAGCATCATCACAGGAGGAGTTTTGTATATGAAGTTAGTGTGTTAACATCAATGACAATGTTTCTCACAATCTCCCCCTTTGTCATTGAGGGAAAAACACTAACTTCATATACAAAACTCCCCCTATGATGATGCTTTAAATCATTGATCAAAATACAGTTGAAAGATACAAAACCAGTAGTCAGTGCCTCAACCGTTGATCAAAATACAGTGGAAGGATACAAAACCAGTAGTCAACGCTCCTTGTGTGTATTGTGATAAGGGACTAATCACCTCTTGTGGATCCTTGAAATATGGTGGTGGTGAGTTTACCAATCACCTGCAGTTTTTGGTCTAACGACATCCGTACTACCGACAACTGGTATCAGAGATAGAGGTAAAGAGATTGATACACACTTGGATCATGCCGAGGGGGAGATTGTTGCATGAAATTGAAAGTAGTCAGCGCTCCTTGCATGTATCGTGACAATGGACTAATCACCTCTTATGGATCCTTGAAATCTGGCAGTGGTGATTTTACCAATCACCTGTGGGTTTTGGTCTAATGATAGCCGTACTACTAACAACTTCAAATAAGGGATCTTCAATTTTAGAGAGAGCCATCTGTCCACCCATTTCTTTAGGATATACCTTTCAGTGGTTAAACTGTGCTGAAGGAACCTTCTCTGATACCTATTATTGAACACACTGCTCACACTAAGAGGGGGGGTGAATTAGTGTGTGGACTTTTCTAACTTTTCTTCTTACAAGTTTGTAGTTAAAACATAATTGAACAGATTAAGAACATTTAATTTATAATCACAATGAACAAGAGATACCAGATGTTTGTATAAGATTTTGTATAATGATATATATATGTGTGTGTGTGTGTGTGTGTGTGTGTGTGAATATAGTAATATGAATTTTCCCAGCAATAACTATTATGTATTAGCACAAACTGAAGTAAGGAGAACCAACTCCTCAGAGAGCACCAACTCTCAAGCAAGACCCAACTTGCCACAAGACCCAACTTGCTGATAGAATGTAGTCTATCCAACTAGAGTTGATATTCAACTCTAGTAGCAGTGATCCATTATTCAATCAACTCTATCTCATGATCATAGGTATACCATAAATTCTCATCATCGCATTTCATCTTCTCTCTGAAATTCACGCCTTCTTCGCTTTATCTTTCCTATGATATATTCATGACTTCTTCACTTCTACATCTCTCTGATATTCACACAGACCTCAGGTCTAGATCCTCCTCATTCACTTCACAAGCCACTCTTCCTCCACAAACACACCTTCAAGTGAACCAATCATGGTTGTATTTATACTTGTTTATGCTCAAAACTTGTTTAAGTTATTGAGCCAACTTGTGCAACAAGTTATAACTAACTTGTTCATTTACAATAACTTTTGGGACCACCAAAGATCATCAATCTGGGTCTTCATTGTTACACCTGGCATCCCCTTTACTTTCACAAATCGATCACAGGCATGGATCAATTTCCTTCATCTCTGTGATAACAAAGATCGACGCTTCCTTCAAACCATGTTCATATGATCAATGGCGTAGAAACACAGGCTTAACAATTTAAGCGACACATTACATTCTGCCTTTTAAACCTATTTACCATATGACCACTAGCGTTGACCAGATGCTACACTAGACGAGCTCTTGAGCGCTTATCAATTCAACAGTCACTAAATGTTGTTCTTCGATCATGATCCTAGATCGATGGATCGATCTGTCTTCGATGTAGCTCTTCTAGATTATCCTGTCCTTCCACTTAGAATGATCCAATGAATGACAAAATTTCGCATAAATGAGATCTCAGATCTTATCTCGCTTATCCTATCCTTCCACTAAAAAATGATCAGACGACTGACGAGAAATTAGGATTGATCCGACGGCTGGCGGGTATTTGGATAATTGAACTCTCATCCCTTTTACCTCTCTTAACCTATCCTTCCACTTTAAAGTGATCTGATGGTTGATGGGAATTTGGGCTTGATCCGATGACTGACGGGTATTTAAATAATCAAATTCTCCACCCTTTCAGCTTATCCTGTCCTTCCACTAAAATTTGATCCAACGGTCACGAAGACTCTCGGAGAAGATCCACGATCACGGATGATTGTGGAACCACAACTTGTGAGTGATTTAACTCGTCACCCAAAATATGCAATTGGAAGTTGTGCGATGTTGGTGAGTCAACCACAATCATCGATCTTTGAAGCTATAAGATCAAATGGTCCTGACTAATTGTAGGATTGGAACTAGTGCAATATTTAATTCTCCTTTAGATCTTTACAATTCATCCCTGTCGTTGATCTGGCGATTGCGCATCCGACGGTCACAACTTAATCTGACTTAAACTGATCGCTTGTTGGATCAACCACAGTCATCGATATCTAAGTCTATGAGATCTGATGATATAGACCAATTGAAGGGTTAGTACTAGCGAGTTGTTTAATTCTCCTTCTGATCTTCACAATTTATCCCCGCCATTGATCTGGATTGCAGATCCGATGGTCAAGATCCTCCAAGGGTCCTCAAGCCCACGGTCACTAATATGACCAATGTTCGTTATATTTAGACGATCAACACGATCAACCTCTTGATCAGATGGATGATGAGGCTTCTCACTCTGATCGGATGACTGCTAAGGCTTCTCACCCTGAGCTTACGCTTTTCCTTCCGAGATTTGATCTCTGCATTTGCTAACCTTCATGAGATTTTATCATAGGAACATTGTTGATCCTATCTTGATCAACAATAATCATGAGTTTCTTCATACTGTTCGCTTCTTCTGCTAATTGATATACTGTGCAATGCACTCTTCCTTCCGAGATTTGATCTTCATTCACTTTTGTACTGTGTTTTCCCTTTTGAGCTTTGATCTTCATACTGTTCGCTTCTTCTGCTAACTGATATACTGTTGACATCAATGACAATCTTATCTATGGTAAATCACAATGATAATTCATTATAACAACAAATCATCACAACGACTATTGACATCAATGACAATATGTCCAACAACAAGTAGATACCACAAGACTCAATATAATCTCTAAACCCTCTCTCTATTAATATTTTTCCTTTCCAACCAACTATTACATTCACAAATCTCGCATAATCTTTTCGTACCCTAATATCCCAACCCATTACATATTTATATTTCAAAATATAGGGCTTAAAACCCTAGTCCATTTCTCCCAAAATTACTCCATTACAATGCATGGTCAACTCAGTTAACTGGCTATTCGACTGATTTCTTCTTCCTTTCTCTCTTCGTACTTCTTTTCTATTGTTATTCTATTTCTATGATGTCGTTTTGTCATCCTTCTCTTGCACTTTATTCTCTTGTTCTCTTGCTTTATTCTTCTATTTGTGTGTTGTCTTCCCCCTGTGCGCTTTCCCCCTTCTGTACACTGTCCTCTGGAATGTGTCTTAGTTGCATGCTTCTTTCCTTCCTCTGTTCACTTTCCTTATACTTAGGTTTTTCTCTCAAAATTGTATCCCAAAATGGCCTGTCCAACAGGCCCCCAAAACTCACCTGTGGCTTGTCCCGAGCCACTCAAACATGTTACTTGTTCTTCCATGCTGAAATGAAGTGTTGAAAGGTAGCCTTAGAAACCTCTACCTCTTTGAAAACTGCGGCCTCTGTTACTGCTATCTCCTCCATGGTCTGTGGGGTCAATTCTGTGAGTTTTTCCTCTGCTTCAACCGTTGCTTGTTTGAACTTACCTTGTATAGCAGCCAATTCTCCAATTACCCTTACAGATTATCCTTGTCATGGTTCGAGTCTCTATTGAAGGATATTTTTTTGGTCCCTCAGTCTCTCCACTTCTACAAATTCCTTCCACTGAGACAAAATGGATTCCATATGCTCTGCTGGTGGCAGTGTAGTCACCTTTTCTGTGGCCTGGTGCGCATGTTCTTGCACTTCTCTTAGCTTGGCCTATATGGCATTCATTTCTAGGTTTCCCATGAGCTCTGTCCGTGCCTACACACTCTCCTCACAAATTTTTGTGCATTCATATTCTATCCTCTTAATATTGGCAATTGTTTTCGTTGCCATCCTCACCCTACCTCCATGAAACTTTGGTGGAATTTCAGGCATGCTCGTCAGTTGTAAATCATAGATCTTCTACCTAAAGCCCTTAATGACTTCGCCAATATTTGACAATTGTTCCTCCATAGTGGATTCTATTACGAGGGGAACTTCTGGTACTTCCTTGTAAAATTTCTAGACAACTGTTTGTGTCTTCTGCACCATGGCTTCAACTTCGTCCTTCTCCTATAGTGCTTTCATGGCCCTTTCCTCATCCCCCTCTTTATTCTTCACAACTTCCTCTATTTGTCCTTCAATATCATTCTTTTTTTGAAGTGCCATATCATACTATTCTTGCACTTAGGCTCTTTCATCCCTTAGTATTTCCAAGTCTTGGTTCATTGAGTCTCCTTTGTTCTTTATTTCTTGCACCAAGTTAGCTTGCAAGTCATGTGATATTTGTATGGAAATTTTTGATATGATTATATTAAGTTGGCCCAATGCCTTTATTTTCTCCTATAATTCTCCCAGTGACAAATCTAGTGCATATAAATCAATTTGTATGGTTCTATGTTCCCTTTTTATTTGTGACAGGGTCATATGCACGTTGTCCTCTTCTGTCCTTGGTCATGGGGATGTTCCTCCTCCTGATCTGTGTTCTTTCGTGAAGCATGTTGTTTATGTTGGGTATGTGTTATATTATTTGCATATAACACAGGGGGGTTTGAGGGGGGAGAAATCCCCCTGTGTGGGGGTTCGGGGGCAACGCCTCTGAGAAATGTTTTTCCTCGGGAAACCTGTCACATTTTTGCCTCGTTTTTCACGTTTCCTTGATTTTCATGTCCATTGTTGGGTGTTTTTTCAGCACATGGTTTTTGCCGATGGTTTTCTATTTCTGGTTAAGGAATTAGGGTTGTTGACTAATCTAGGTCACTGGGTTAGGTTTTTGGATGCCGCTGACTCCTATATGTATATTGTATTGTAAATAATGTATCACTATGAATAAATATAGAATATAAACTTGATCTATTAAGACCGAGCCAAATCCTCAACAACAAAGGTGTCCCTCTGAAGCCAAAAATGAGCTCATCACAGACTCAAGGTAAACTTGATCTATCAAGACCGAGCCAAACCCTCAACAACAAAGGCATCCCTCTGAATCCAAAAACGAGCTCTGATACCACATGTAAGTTTTAAACCTGTGAAGTAAAGCAATGCATATAGATTCTTAAGCAATACAGAAATTAATCAATGGCTCATACATAGAGTACATAGAGATTTTATATCGGAAACCCTCAACTGGGAAAACCTTTCTTATTTTTATTATGTCGAATTTCACCATTCGCAATACAATATATACAATGATTTTAGGTATTATTTAGATACCAAAACCCTAATCCCTTAATCCGGGATTAATTTACAAATCCGCTAAAAATAACAAAAACCGCCCAATTTTTTTTTTCGAGGCACTGCCCCGAACGCTGGGCGTAAAAAGCAGTCATCATATCTAACGTGCCCACACACACACATGAGAAT
>JASDQU010681792.1:3545-13742 GCA_032191745.1 Picea mariana | reverse complement strand
TTTTCATTACGTCGAATTTCACCATTCGCCATACAATATATACAATGTTTTTAGGTATTCCGTAGATACCAAAACCCTAATCCCTTAATCTAGGATTAATTTACAAATTTGCTAAAAATAGCAGTTGTCGTATCTGATGCACCCACACACACGCACATGCAAATAATATAATACATACCCAACAACTGGCTCCTATATGTATATTGTATTATAAACGATGTATCACTATGAATAAATATAGAATATGATGGTTTTCCTGGTTTGGGTTTTCAGGGGAAAATTCTCCGTGTAATGTTTGTATTTGATATTGTATCTTTTCTGTTCTTTTACTGAAAATATGTTTGCAGTAAATATTATACAAGGTTAAAATCTACATTTAGTATCAGAGCTTTGTTAGCTTCAGGGGGACACCTTTGTGGTCAAGGATTTGGCTCAGGATTGTGATAAGCCTTGTTACAGTGGGAGATTTGTGGTATTGATTTTTCAAGTGAAAAGAAATGGCGAACAATTCGAAAATTGAGATCGAGAAGTTTAATGGGAAATTTTTTGAGTTGTGGAAGCTCAATATGGAAGATTTGTTGGTGGACAGGGATCAGTGGATCGTGGTAGAACCAGGTAGTGCACCTACAGGAACTTCAATAGATGACTGGAAAAAGTTGGATTGGAAGGCAAAGAGAACAATCCGACTGTGTCTTTCATATTCAGTATTACTAAATGTGTTAAAGGAAGCTATGACCAAGGATTTATGGGATAAGTTGGGGAAGTTGTATCAGTCTAAGTCCCTAGTAAATAAACTATTCATGATAAAGAAGATGTATAATCTGAGGATGAGAGATGGAGACTCGGTGGCAGAGAATTTGAATGATTTCAATACTGTGGTAAGTCAGTTAGTATTTGTTGAGATTAAAATTTCAGATGAAGATAAGTGTATCGGTTTATTGTGTTCTTGACCAGACTCATGGTATAGTCTGGTTGTGGCCATATGCTAGGACTTGGCTTCATAAGAAGCAAAGAGGATCACTATGTATATTTTAAATTAATTGGTGATCATTTGATTTATTTGGTCTTGTATGTGGATGACATGTTGTTGATAGGAAACAAGGAGATTATCTAGGATGTGAAAACTCAGTTGTCCTCTAAATTTGACATGAAGGATATCGGTGCTTCAAATTTCATTTTGGGCATGGAAATTAAAAGAGATCGGAAAAAGAGGAAACTCTGGTTATATCAGAAAAAATATTTTGAGATAATATTGCAAAGGTTTAATATGCAAGAATGTAAACCGGTCAAGGTTCCTATTCCTGTTGGTGTAAAGTTATCTGCGGATCAATGTCCCAAGAGAAATGAAGAGGAGGAGGACATGTCTCGTGTTCCATATGCGAGTGAAGTTAACAGTTTGATGTATGCAATAGACTGTACTAGACCAAACATTGCACATGCAGTGGGAGTTTTGAGCAGGTATATGTCAAAACTAGGGAAGGAGCATTGCACAACAGTAAAAAGGGTTTTCAGGTATTTGCGTGGCACCACTAGGTATGGATTGTGCTACCAAGGAAGACTGGGATTAGACATAGTATTGGATATACATGGCTTTGTGGATGCAGACTAGGCTGGAGATATGGATCATAGGAGATCCACAAATGGGTATGTGTTTAACCTGTTTGGAGGAGAAATAAGTTGGTTGAGAAAAAGATAGGTTGTAGTGGCACTTTAAACTACAGAAGTTGAATACATGGAAGCCACTCATGCAAGTAAGGAAGCAGTATGGTTACAAATATTGTGTTCAAGTATTGGGTTGGTACAACAATATGTAAGGAGTGATTGTGATAGTCAGAGTGCAATTTTTCTGACAAAGAACCCAACTTATCATTCAAAGACAAAGCATATTGATATTCAACATCACTTTGTGAGAGATATGGTTGAAGAAAAGAAAGTATTGCCGATGAAGGTGGACACTTTGAAGAATGTTTCAGATTCATTAACAAAATCTATGAGCACTGAGAAGTTCTCTTGGTGTAGAGGATCCATGGGCATTGCTGCCCTGGATTGTTGACTATTTAACCCTGTAACCCCCTGTATGCAAATAAAACAACAAGTGGGAGAATGTTGGGTATGTGTTATATTCTTTTCATATAACACAGGTGGGTTTGAGGAGTGAGAAATCCCCCCACTATTGTGGGTAGGAAAACCCCCTACGGACTAGCACTAAGGGTTTAGTAATGCATGCAGAAAATGACCTTTGAAAGCCTCCTATGTTTTACCATCATCCCAACATAGACCCCACATTCATATATAAACAAAAGGATAAAAGGATCAAGCTACTATACCTTGACTTCCACGTTTGATGTAGATCCTTTCGCTCTCGGTTGCTCCTTGAATGTAGGTTTCCTCCCAAAGATAACCTGCATTCATCGACAGACAAACAAAGAACTCCAAACATGCATCTTATATATAAATTATTGGGTTAGAGGTTTCAATAAAATCTAATAAAAATTGAATATTTAACACCTCGTATGGCGTGACGGGAAAAGTACTTCTTTCTTATTAAATTCACAAAAGTAACTTACAATGGTGAAATCGGCCACTGCTCCACAAATCTGGTCCTGGGTTCCACTTTTACTGTGCACCAACTGCTAACACACATTCTTCTCCTCTTTAGTGAAATCACAAAATGGTTGCAGAATCTTGGGGCAAGGGGAATACAAAAAAGGGCAGAGTTTCTTTGCCTATTATTTTCCTCCTTTCAAATGGGACCCCTACCCCTTCTTTTAAGGCTAGAAAGGGCTAGGTATTTGGTCGAGTGACTGGCTATGTGAAGTCAAATGGTTTAGGTAATCTACCTAAAAGTTTGTATTCCGTCTGCAACTTTCCATTTTTTGTGCTTTTGTCAGTATGCACGAGCTGTAATGGGTTAGCTAGCGTATAATACGTGTGCAGTAGTGGTGCAGAGTGCATATGCCTTCAAAAGGATAGTTTTTTGAAGAGATGTTTAATGCTGGCTTGGAAAAAATGGCAAATGAGATGGCCGGATACCAGGTATGCATGTCTAGTGCAAATTAGGGTTATAACATATGCCCTCTAATGTGTGAGGTCAGAAGAGCATATGATGGAAAAAATACATTACCAATCTTTACCAAAATACGAAGCGAGTGAGACCATGGACTAGAGTTTGGGAGGTGCCATATGCAAGATAACAATTGTCTCATCGAGGTGGGCATACCCATGCTCAGAATGAAATAAAATATTGGTTGCCAATCTAATACACTGCAGATACATGTCATATAACTATATAAAGTGTAGCTGTGAGAAATACACAGCGTATCTACATATCGAAATAAAAAAATATATACATGTATAGTATCCATCTTCGAGAAGCTAATGATGCCTAATGGCTAGAGATGAGGCCTTCAGAGATCGAGCAACAACTTCAAAATCTTCATAACTTGGGTAGGAGTGTAATATGAGTGTACGAATTCACTACCCAGAGGTCTTCGATAGCTCGTTGGGAACAATCTAGAGGATCTTGATGATCAGGCTGAAGGCTTGATTGATTTCGAACAAAGACTTGATTGGGCTTTGGGGATGGTCGGGCATGAGGTCAAGAGACAAACGACAGAGGGGTCGACTCAAGCTTGGTAAAAAATTCCCTTGGACAGTAGCACGGAAAATGATGAGACTCTGACAAAATGACATTGACATAATTTCACCATGCAGGAGGCAACACAAACTCTCCATATGTTTGGAAGAATAACCAAATGGAGGAGGACACAACTCTATGTAGCGAGAAAAACTTCCTAAGGTCATATTAAATCCTAGAGCTTGATGAACAAATGAAAGCATGTGATTTGTACAAGGGCGACTCATTGTGTTGCCAACAAAAAGAAAATAATTTTCCCTTCCTCTTTTTGGGGTATATTTGATTTTTTTTTTGTCTTTTTCAATAATTTTGGAAAAATAATAAAAGAATGCTACATTACAAAGGAGTAACGAGTGTCGTAGATATTCTAGTTCCAAGCGCAAGGAACACACTGATGCTCAGAGCAAGGAGACATATGCAAGGAAAGGACACTCGGAAAAAATCCTCTAGGGGTCAAGGTGTCAAGACGCAAAGGAAAAGTGCTACAAGGCTTGCATTAAAAGGCATGATTTAGATGGTTTAGTTGAGAGAAACGTGGAGCTATTATTAGGCCAAAAACACAGGGATGTAGATGTGATTAATAAGACACAGTGATAACGTCTTTCGATGTAAGTTTAACGAGCCCATAAAAGGTAAGCTCAATGTTTTTTCAATTTTAGAGAGTCTGAAAAAATGTAAAAGGAGACTCCACTGGGGTACCTTTTTCGAAGGTAGTCTAGTCGGCTCTAAAAAGGGGTAAACTAGCACTGAAAAGACATCTATTCAAAATAAATTTAATGAGTGTGACAAAGACAAGATCACTCGGAAATCTTTTCAATTTTAAGGATTCTGAAACTAGCTTAACTATGGACTTCGTATGGGATGTTCTTCTGGACCATTTTAATGTGTGAAGAAAAAGGTCACTCGATCATCTTTTCAATTTTAAGGAGTCTGAAAAGAGCTTAACTATGGACTCCGTGGGGGTATCTTTTTCGTAGATTTAGTCCCTCAGGCCCGAAAAAGGATTAAAATTATACCTAAGAATACTCTTCTAGAGAACCAAGGCCTCTAGAGTATACCTTTGTCCGTACAGTTGACCATCCGGACCGAAAAAGGGGTAAACTACCGTCGGACATACATGCCTTCAAATTTCAGTTTAGCGAGCGTGAAGGGCTACAAGATCGATCGACAATCTTTTCATGTTTAGAGGGTCTGAAAAGGGATTAAAAGAAGACCCATTGTGTTTTGGGAGTCTCGAGGGTGAGGTCAAGAGTGATAATGAATTATGCAAATGAAGCTCAAACTCGTAATTAGGAAAAACTAATAAGGACTCCCAAGCCTATAGTCATTTAGTGATGGCATGGACACCAAAATGCAACTAGGATCTACCTAGGGAATCCATGTGAAGGTAGGATCTACCACTAAATTACGACACTTCTAAAGTAGCAATCATGGTTCTGTGTTGCAACTCAGTGGGATCGATCCTATGACAAAGAGAAAAATACAACTAGATGCAAAAAGTGGAGGTGGGATCTTAACTTAAATGCAACAAGTTGGAAAAATGACTTTTTACCAAAGGAACTTTTTAAAATGACCCAAATATACAAAAATTTTCCCAATACCCAAAGTAACTCTTATCATAACAATCCATAAGAAACTCTTGAACCATATTAAATGCTTTTTAATTTAGAAAAAACAACAAAAGGGTCCAAAAAATGACAAAAAGGGGCCAAAAAGTCTATAAATAGAAGCTGACAGCTCATTATCACCATTGTTAATTGAGAAATTGACTATGGAGCCAAAAACACCCCTTTGTCAAAAGAGTTGATTCTGGGAGCTTCGATGGACGGAACGAACTTCTGATTGGACCAAGTAAGTACATACTAACCTCCCTTGCATCTCAATTCTTTATTTAAGCATTTCTTTTTGGTTTTTTGGGGGGCGCTGACCTTTAAAATGGTCGGCCCTACGTATACGCGGGTTGTCCTATGAGAGCCATGTATGCCTGCGTGCAGAGAAAATACTACATGTGGGAATTCACGACTGTGTACATTACAGCCCGCGTATACCCTCCAATATATGAAAAAATTATAAAAATGCAAGAGCTAATCCCTCCTGAACTTGTCAATTGTAGGATGTATGTTCATTGGAGAGAGGGAGCATGAGGACTTTGATTTTGTGGTCTCATATGACCCTGATGCTGTAGCTGTATTAGCTCAATGTGTCTTACTTAAGTTCTTTGAGAGTGCATTTATGCAGGCACAACCTAGGCTGTTGAATGCCTTGATAGATTACTAGCACCCGGATGTGGAGGCCTTCATGCTTGAGGGACAGTCGTTGAATCCAACGACTGAAGATATCTACTTTATGATTGGCCTCTCTAGGAGAGGGGAACCATTCAACCTTCTCACTTTTCCCTCCATGCCTCACAACATAGAGGAGGTGATTGGACTCCATTGTGAGGAAGGTACTGACAATGTGGGCACTCAGGTGCTGATCCATAAGATCAAAAACCTATCGCTGAAAGTGATATTTCTATTCACTGGACGAATTACTGGATCTGCAACTTTACACCAGGCTTCCTGGGTGTACATGAATTGTGCGGTTCAGTGCTTAAATGCACAATTTTTTGACTAGAGTACTACTTTACTAGACTGCATGAAAAGGCAGTTGACAGAGTGTCATATGTGGAGGCACAAAAACTTTGGGTTTGGTACTATCCTTTGTGCTTTCTTCTTCGGGAGGGTACCTAGTTTGAGTCTGAGGGAGATTGTACGAGGGCATGTAGCCTCTTCTCCAACAGTAAACAGATCGGCGACGCTGTTGCCGCGATAGGGGGGAGGGAGGACTATCGAGGTCTTTGATGAAATTTTTTTTTACTAGTGGTCTCGGCAGATTCCGATGATAGAGGACTATCCCTATGCCAGAATCAACTTTTCCAGGGACCCAGACATGGGCGTACCTCCCCGAGTGGTATGAGGAGAGCTAGGTATTCTTGTTTTTCAAATTTATTTAATTTTTATGTTTTTTATATATATCATTTTTTTGTATACCAGAGGATATGACAGACATGTATTTTTTATGTGCAGATGTGGGACCAGTGCATCCACCGGACTTTTTGAGGACCAGGTGACGTCCTCGACCAGAGGCCATACCAGCCATAGCCGACAGACCAACAGTAGTAGGGGGACCTCTAGCCGATGAGGCTGAGAGAGTTTTGAGACAAGTGGAGCGAAACCTTACCTCGCTCACTCGAACAACCCCCATGGAAGAGATTGAGGATCTGCCGCCATCGATGAAACCTCGTGTAGTTGGGGTGCCACGAACTTGGGTCCAACTTTTTTGGCATTTTGAAAACATCGTTGTTCAGTACAACAGGGACCACATGCCTCGTCCTTAGTTAGGCTAGACTACCTACGTGCCGAGGGCACCTTTTGTATATTTTTGAGGACATAAGCCCCATGACTCTTTACTGGACAGATTTTTGAGGCGCTTGCGCCCACCCATGTACTCTGATATTTTTGATATTATATATGGATTTTTATGTATTTTTTATGTCTTATGGATTACATCTATTTTACAAATGTATTTACATGTGTGTGTGTGTTTTTCCTTACATGTGTGCAATATGCCAATCTAATATATGATGAGCTAGAGTATCTATAACTTGATTCAATCTCCTAGGAACATGGATATACGTAATGTAATCAAAACTTCGTTCTAAGAGATGTACCCTAAGGAATCGTCAGTGTAGAGTAGGATCGTAAACACGGTAAACCCCATTTAACTGAGACACAACCAGCTGAGCATCTAAATAGACCCGGAGGTGAGAGATACCATACGACAAAGCGTCACGAAGCAACTCTAGAACTGCGTTGTATTCGAAGACATTGTTTGTGGTGTTACCTAAACAAACACCTCCTGAAGATAGAAATTGGCCTTGAGGTGTGTAAATTACCCATGTTGCGGAAGCAAGCCTCCGAGTGTGCCAGCTAGCTCCATCCACAAACCCAATGAACACCTCTGATTCACTTGACATCTTCCATAGTGAAAAATATGACATTAAAATGACACGTCCATAAAACAAAAAAGACAAAAACTAACAAAAAGAGAATGTACAAGATTTATACATATGTTACAAGAAGTCACCCGAGGCGACCCACCTACAAGTAATACTTCTTGAGATAAAGCCCATTTATAGGCTCTGCCAAAGAATTTCTCTCAAAGTATACCAGATGATAAGCGCCTTTCTTTAGAACCTCTTTGACGATGAAAGGTCCGAACCACATGGGTTTGAACTTGCCTGCCCCCAGGGGGTCCTTATCTTGGTCATAGACTAGGACAAGGTCACCTTCAGAGAAAATTTGAGGATGAATGAACTGATCATACTGACACTTGACCTTTTTTTTATGAGACTCGTTAGTCAAAGTCGCTTCATGACGTTTCTCATTGAGCTACTCGAGGTATAATAACTGCTATTCAAGCGGTGAAGTGTCTGGAAATAACTGTACTACCAAATTTAGAGACAGGATCTATCACTTGATAGGAAAGACTACTTCCAACCCATTAGGTAGTTGAAAAGGTGAGAAATCGGTTGTAGTCTTAATAGGCGTTCGATAGGCCCATAATGACTAGTATAACATCAAGTGCCAATTTGACTTGGTCGAATTGATCGTTCGCTATAGAATGGTCTTAAGAGATTTATTGACAGCTTCCACTTGACCATTCACTTGTGGGTAGTAGGGTGATGAATGTTCTTGCCTCAACCCAAGATTTGATGTTAACTCTGTCATCATTTTGTTCTGAAAGTGACTGCCATGGTTAGTGACAATCTCTCTCAGGATGCCGAACCTTGCTATTATTTGGTTGAACAAAAAGAGAGATGTAGTCTCGCCATCATCTTTGAACGTTGGCATAGCTTCGACCCACTTCATGAAGTAGTCAATAGATATGATGATATAACGGTGCCCCCTTGCTGAAGGAGGTTTGCATGTAGTGTAATCGATACCCCACTTGGTGAAGGGACCAACGGTAATGACGGGAAACATGGGAGCAGGGTGTGCCCTGATATTTCGAGAGAAGATCTGACACTAGTGGCACTTCTTGATTGATTCAACACAATCTTTGATTAATGTCGGCCATAAGTAACCGACTCATAAAATCTTTTGGGTTGTTGCCAACCCAGACAAATGACCGCCACATGCTCCAGTATGGCAATCATTAAGCATGATTTCTTCTTCTTCATGAGTGAGACACCGGTGAAGGATGCAATCCACACCTCAACGATAAAAAGTGTCTTCGAGTATGAGATAGTTCTTATCCTGATGGTGTATACGGCGATGCTCATCACACGAAGTAGAGGCGGGGCACTTCAAAGTCTGGAGATAGACAAGTATATCTCCATACTAGGGTTCTGAAGACACGATCAAAAAAATGTCTCCTTGAATAGGCTACTCTTCAAGCATAACATCACCTGACTCGATCGGAAGTTACGAGATGAGTTCCGCATAAACTAGTGACTTTTTGGATTTTGCTGAAACAAAATCTAAGTCAAATTATTGGAGGAAAACTATCCATCTACTGATATTTCCACCAATTATCCATCGTGTCAACACGTATTCAAATTGATTCACAACGACAATGAAGATGGTCTTGCGAAACAATATATAATGACAAAACCATTGGACAACATGAATTGCTTCCAATGCAAGTTCTTCAATGTGGGAATAATTGAGTTCCGATCCAACCAGGCCTCGGCTCAGGTAATAAATCACATATTCTGAGAGCAAATCATCCTCTTGAACTAAGAGGCTTTTATGTTTGTTTACATGACTATAATTGTTCAATAGAATTTTTGAGGTCTTCCTTTCTAGTTCAAGAATGGGAGATGTATGAGGGAAATGAAATAAAGAAGGAAGTTTCTTTATTTCTTCAAGGGTTGACATCAATAAAAACCAACCCAATTAACCAACAATATTCCTCTTTGGCATTGATGGCAACACTTTGATGCAATATTGAAGTCATGTCACTCGTGCTCCCCCTGTGACCATCGCTCCCCCTGGAACCATGCCTCTCTGCTTTGCATCTGATAAATCTCTCCCCCTTTGTCATCAATGGAAAATGTATCTTTCCATCCGGAGATACCCCCATAACTGAATTGTCCTTGGAGATACTCCACCTAACTGAACTCTTCCTGAAATTGATCTCCCAGACTGAAATGTCCTCTCTATGGTGCTTCCTCTTGTAAATCTAAGACATATAAGATAAGCATTCAAAAACATTCATTTCGGAGTATAAATTACTCCGAGTCTCTGGCGAAGATACTCAAATTATTCCCATGGAAACGATTTTGTAAATATGTCTACCACTTGTTCTTTTATTCCCACATACTCAACTTTGATGTTCTTCTCTGCAACTTGTTCCTGTAGAAATTGATACTTGATTGGAATGTTCTTTGTCTTGGACTGCATCACCAGGTTCTTTGAGATATTAATGGCACTTTTATTACCCCAATAGATTGGAATGGGCTCATCATACTAAACCTGTATATTTGTCAAAGTTTGTTTCATCCATAGAACCTT